>NW_026506222.1:12500-46479 GCF_026875155.1 Cherax quadricarinatus
TCAAACAAGAAATTGTAAAAAAAAAAAAAACTGATCAATGAGTAAGAATTAGTGGAGTGGTGAATGAGAATACCTTTCCATAATCATGTACCATACTCATGGCTGACAAATCTCACTACTGAAAAAGGCTAAGAAATTTTCAACCAAATCTTTAAATGGGCTGCAGAAAATAATATGAAGTTCAATGATGAGAATTCCAATTACTCCGATATGGAAAACGTGGGGAAATTAAAAATTTCATCAGAGTATAAAACAAACTGCAACCAACAATAGAGCGAAAAACTAATGTCAAAGACCTGGGAGTGATCATGTCAGAGGATCTCACCTTCAAGGACCATAACATTGTATCAATCGCATCTGCTAAAAAAAATGACAGGATGGATAATGAGAACCTTCAAAACTAGGGATTGCCAAGCCCATGATGACACCCCTTCAGGTCGCTTGTTCTATCTAGGCTTGAATATTGCTGCACACTAACACACCTTTCAAGGCAGGTGAAATTGCTGACCTAGAAAAGTACAGAGAACCTTCACGGCACGCATAATCGCGATAAACCACCTCAATTACTGGGGAAAAACTTGAAATTCCTAAACCTGTACTCCCTAGAATGCAGGGTGGGAGAGATACATGCTTATATACACCTGGAAAACCTTAGAGGGACTTTACCAAACTTGCACATGAAAATCACTAACAATATCCCAGTAATTAATTTTATAATGGGCATGAAGACGATAAATTATGAATATCTAGTCACTAGCGAAATAGTTATCAAACAGATAGATGATTGAAGCAAATAAATCCCTGGCCCTGATGAACTTTTTTCAAGGGTTCTTAAAGAGTGCAGAATGGAAATTTGTGAACATTGAAAATATTTTTAATATTTCTCTTCAAACAGGTGTAGTGTCTTATATGTGGAAGATGGCTAATGTAGTTCCTATTTTTAAAGGGAGGGGACAAGTCATTACTGTCAAATTTTCTGCCCAATAAGCCTGAAACCCCAATTGTAGGCAAATTACTAGGAGTCAATTATAGCTGATATTATAAGAAGCCACAGCATAAACTTTATTAAAGATACTCAGCATGGATTAAAAAGGAGCCCATTTCTGCCTAACTAATTTATTAACCTTCTCCCGTAAAGCTTTTGAGGCTGTTGATCTGATAAAGAATTCAATGTTGTTTTTTTTAGATTTTAGTAAGCTTTCGACAGAGTACAACACCAATAGTATGCTTAAAGGGGAATCTGTAACAAGTGGCATTCTCATTGATCAGTCTCCCGCCTGTTTGTTTATAATGTATATCAATGACCTTGATGGGGGGAAATACTAAGTGATATGAGCAAATTCGGCGATGACACAAAGATAGGTAGGATAATTGATTCAAATGTAGATGTCACAAAACTTCGGGAGGATTTTAGACAAACTCAATTCTTGGTCAGAAAAGTGGTATATGCAGTTCAATGTAGATAAATGCAAGGTTCTGAACGCTGGGAGTGTCCATAACCCTAGCACTTAAAAGTTAAATAATGTACAACTTAGCATACAGATTGTGAAAAGGACTTGAGAGTTATGGTAAGCAGAAACCCTTTAAAAACCAAGACAGCAATGCCTAAGCGTACGTAATAAAGCAAATAGATTATTGGGATTGATATCAAGAATGTAAGCAACAGAAGTCCAGAGGTTATCTGCAGCTTTATACATCATTAGTAAGGCCTGCCTAGATTGTGCAGCTCAGTTCTGGTCTCCATATTACAGAATGGATATAAATTTTTTGGGCCAAAACATTCATGAAGAATGACTAAATTAATACATAGCATTAAAAAACTTCCATACGAAGAACGATTGAACACTCTTAAACTACATTCACTTGTAAGATGAAGAATGAGGGGGAGACATGATCAAAGTGTACAAGTGGAGGATGGGTATTAACAAAGGGATATAAATAAGGTCTTGAGGATATCTCTCCAAGAGAGAACCCACGATAATGGATTCAAATTAGATAAATTTAGATTTCGAAAGGATATAGGAAAGTACTGGTTTGGAAATAGGGTAGTTGATGAAGGGAAACAGTCTGCCTAGTAGGGTTATTGAAGCTAAAACGTGGGAAGTTTCAAATTTAGGTTGGATAAATACATGAGTAGAGGGGTTGTATTTGAGTGGGACTTGCATAATGAGTAAATAGAATCATCAAAACTATTTCTTTGGGTAGCATTGAAAATTGGGCTGGGCAAATATTTTGTTAGTGAGAAGAATTGTAAAGGACCTGCCTAATATGGGCCAACAGGCCTGCTGCAGTGTTCCTCCTCTCTTATTTCTTATGTTCTTATAAAAGCAGCAGACGGTTGCAACATCCCCGAAATGAAAAGCAGGGTTTTCCACTAGGATAAGGACAACATAATAAGTGTCAGGGGGCCCCAAGACTGTTCAACTGCTCCCAGCATACATCTGGGGTTACCATAGACCCCTGGTTGTCTTCAAGCAGGCCATGGACAAGCACCTGAAATCAATACCTGACCAGCCGTAACGTGTGGCCCGCAGTAACAGCCTGGTTGATCAGGCCCTGACCACCAGAGGCCTGGTCACAGACCGGGCAGTGGGGTATGTTGACCCCCGGAACTCTTGCCAGGGTATACACAACATATACATGTACAGTATAGGTAACTACAACCCCTCTGAATTTTCTTCTGTTTCCTTGATAGTTTTGTTCTTATCTATTTCCTTTCACATCCAAGGGAAAGGGAAAAAAATCTTTCTTTAACCCTTTCAGGGTCCGTTCCCCCCTAGATCTACAGCTTTACGTTCAGGGTCCAAACCGAAAATCTACGTCATGAGATCAGCTCACTCTGATAAACTGTGAGTGGTAATTTGGGCCTAGATAGAGGAATACTCTATGTTGGTATGTGTGCACCAAATAAAACAAATCCTGCAGCACACTGTGGGATAATGAGAGAAAAAAAACTGAGACCATGATTTTCGATTAAACAGCGACTTTGCAGGTTTTTTCGTTTTGTTTTTTTTTAGTTGTATTTGCGATTTTCTTGGTCTCATTTGATAGAATGGAAGACATATTACAGAAATAAAAAATGATTTTGATTGGGCTTTAGCACTGGGGAAATGGCTTGAAACTGAGCTCAAAGTAGCGGAAATGTTAAATTTTTGCTGATGTTCAAGAGTAAACAAACGACCTCACATGTCAAATACATGCCACTCGTGGGTCAATATACTTCACAAATGGGGGAATAAATTTTTAAACAACTTTTAACAATTTTGCATAACAGTAAAATCTTCTTTTTTTTTGGTTTGAAAAAAAAATTTCCCCATTAGTGAATAAAAAATCAAAATGGAATCAAATTTGTAAAGCCTAAAAACGTAACTAAGAAAAAGGGGAAATTTTTAGTTTTATTTCCCAAGGAATACCAACATTGTTTATTCGGGCCCCCTAATTTTTGAATTTGGAATATTTTGAATTTTGTTTTTAAATTTGGGCCCAAAAATTCCCAATTTTCCGATCACTTATTTTTGTAGTTGAAACAGTTGCCCTTGGCATTTCTTGTCCCTCAACCCCGATAGAAGAAATTTCAGTGAAATAGCAAAGAATTTGGTCGACGGGAAAAAATGTAATTGCCGTAAAATGGGAGTAAAAGGGCCCGGCAAAATTGCCGATTCGTAAATATCCCCTGACCCCCATAAAAAATTCGCAAAATACATAATTCGTCAATTTTCCCCATAAAATTTGGGGGTACGGGGTTTTATTCCCTTCAAAAAAAGGATTCCAAGCTTTTCATAAGAAAAAATAACAAATTTTTCCTTTTTTTTAAAAATTTTTGGACACTGGGCCCCAACTTCAGTTTTTGGGCCCTTTGGACCCTGAAGGGGTTAAGCCAAACCGTGTAAATAAAAGAGGCGATCAAAAATTCCCGGGTTCAAACCCCCCACCTGTATAATTATTTAAAAATAAGAAAACTGTATAAAGGGGTAAGTTTGACGGGGCATGGTTAGTTCTGAAAATTAAGGAAAAAAGACCCCAAATGTTATGAAAAAAAAAATTTGGATGCCCCTTTCTAAAGAAAAACAAAGGGGAAGGGGGGTAGGAAGTTTAGTGGGAAAAAAAATTGATTGGGTTTTTTTTTCGGGGATATCTGGGGGGTTAAAGCCAATAAAAGGGAAAGCAATAATTTTTAAAGGTTTCATTATAGAAGTGAAAATTTTAAAATTTGTAAAAATTTAAAAAGAATTATTTTTGGTTTAAAATTTAAAGGTTGGATGAAAAAATTTGGGTTTTAAAAATAATTTTTTTAAATTGGCACCTAAAAAAAGGAAGGAGTGTAGGGGGGAAAAGGGGAGTTTTTGGGGAGATGTTAAGTAGTGTTTAGGAATTTTTCCAAACCCAATTGAGAAAGAATTTTGAAATGGGTAAAAAACCCTGAATATTAAAGTAGAGAAACATTTAGAGAGGGCGAGGTGGGGAAAATTTTGGGGTGCCAGGAGTAAAAAATAAGGGGGCCCCCCCCTTTTAACCCTTTGTAAAGAAGTTTGGCAACAGGTAATTTTTGTTACAAATTTAAACTTCATTACCGAAACCAGAAAACCCTTTCAACTGATTACACACCCAAAATGACCATTTTAAACTGATTTTGGGTAATCCTCTTTGTGTTTTTTAAAAATTAAATTATCTTTTTTACAAAAAATTTTTGTACCGCTGAATTTTTCATTGCTAATTTAATTTTAAGTTAATATTAAAGCCTCCCCCTAATGCACTGCAAAACAAGGGTTTTTGGCATGCTGCACTAAAAACTGTATTCCTTGTATTTTCTCTGAAATCATGTTTCAAAAAAATAAATAAATAAATAAATAAAAAAGAAAAAAAAGTAGAAAAACCCCCCAAATAGGGAAAACAGGAGTAGTTTTTGGGACTATGAAAGGGGTTGGGGTTTAAAAGGGTTGGTGGGAAAGATTTCCCGGAAGGGGCATTTTTTAATAAAGGAAAACAGATGTTCAATCTTTTTTTAAAGTTGTATTTAAACCAGTGGAGTAAATTTTTAAAGGGGAAACAAGGGAATAGTATCAAAAGGGAAAAAGGGGTAAAAGGTTTTTTAAAACTAAAAGGAGGAGTATTTGGGGTAAGCCCAAAAGCCCGCTAAAGGTAAAAAAGATGGGCTAGTGAGATTTATAGGAAATTTGGGTTTAAGAATATAGGTGGGATATAAGGACCCCAGGTGGGAAGTTCAACAAAATTTGTGTGTTTTAAGAAGGGGGGGGGTGTGAGAGGGGGAAGAGGACCCCTTGGTGGAAAAAAGGGGGTAAAGAGAGTATTTAAGACAGAAAAAGTTTTGCATATGAGGATTTTTCAGGGTAAAGAAAGTGTTTTTAAAAGGGGGGAAGGGGAAAATTAGGGGAAGAGATTAAGAAAGTGGCGAAAATGTAAGTGAGGGGGAAAAAAGAGAGAGGGGTGAGTTTGTCAACAAAATTTTCCCTGAGAATTTTAAAAAATTTTTTTGGAGAATTTAATAAGCAAAGGGAAAATGAATGGATTTAAACAGTTAAAAACAGAAGAGAAAATTTAAATTAGACGGAGTGCTGGATCTATGGGGAAGATTGGGAAAACTTTTGAGGAACTGCTAAATTTTTTATGAAAATAGGGAACTGTGATTTTTTTAAATAAACCGGGGAGGTAAAAAAACTTTTAGGGTGGGGAAAAAAGGGCCCGATGTGAGGGGGGGGGAGAAAACATGAAGCTGTGGGTAGAATTAATCCCCCCCTTTAAAGGGGCATTTCCTTTTGATAGTTCCCCAATACAACTCAAAAAAACCAAATACAAACCAAAAAAAAATCCTTTTTGCCCTACCCTGTGCCCTAGCTTAACTTCATAAAAACCCCAAAGCCTCACCATCTGCCAGAACACAAAAAATATCATTAAAAACATCTTTTTTTTCCCTTAATATATCTAAACCAAGAAAATTATCTTTTAACAGAAAGGGCCCCCCACTTATATGGGAAGGTTGGGCCCCCAAGGCAACCCCCAGAAAGAAAGACATCATCAAAAAGCAAAATCCCATTTTTCCATTTTATATAAATAATTTTAAATGCCAGATAACAAGTCTGCACTAACATTTTTTAAGTTAGCAAAAAAACTAGGCATTAAAAAAAACAAATAAAAAGTAAAATAAAAACACAGTAAAACCCATTACCTTTAAACCCTTTAAAAATTTTTTTTTGTCTTTAAAGTAGGGTGAAAGGGGATAGTAATTTTTAAGAGGGGCAGGGGTTTCCGGTATGGTATCCCGGTATGGGTCAAGTGTGGGAGGAAGGGGCCCCCCCAACCCCACCCAAATAAACTCTCTTCACCTTTAAGTACAAAAGGGTTTCCCCAAGTTTCAACACTCCCCAACCGGGGGCCAAATTTTGTAAGTGTAATTTTGTAAGTGGGTTCCCCCAAATTTTATTTTTGGGGGGCTGAAACAAACAAACTAATTTACAATTTTTCCTTTCAGGAAAATTTTGTTTTTGGTATCGGCACCGAAAATCCCTGGAAAGAATTAAAATTCGTAACTCCAAGGGGACCAAATGAAATTGTTTTTTTCGCCCAAAACCCATTACAAAAGGGAAAACTCCACGGTTTGGTTTTTGTAAACCGTATGAAGGGGGGGGGGGGGAACTTGGGGGCCCAGAAACAGGAAGCATTTGGGGTCTCGGTGTCAAGCCCTCTCAATCTTCCCTTTCCCCCACCAAGCCACTCCGTACCCTACTTTTACAGTCTTTCCCAAAACACTATTTCCCCAAAAATTTTTACTTTACTGTGCACCCCCATAGTAGAAGAAAAAAAGTTTGAAGTGCGCAGCACCTTTAAAAGAGGAAAAACAAGGAGAAAAAAGGAAGAAGTACAAAGAGGGTCACGTAAAGGGGGTTGGGGGTTTTGGTTTTTTTTTCTTCCTTGGGTTGGGGTTTAACAATTTCTTTCCAAAAAGGGTCTCCCGTGGCAACTTAAGAAATTATTAACTCAATGAAAAAGGAATGTTCCCATGGTAAAAATTAAAAAATAATAAAAAATAATAATAATAATAATAAAAAATAAAAAAAAATAATAATAAAAAATAAAAATAATAATAATTAATAATTTTAAAAATAATTAAAATTAATAATAATAAAAATAAAAAATCCCCTGGAGCACTTGAAACATCACTACCAAAAAATATACAAAATACGTATGACATTTAAAAAACACTCCAGAGTGATTATTATTTTTAAAAATTTTTTATTAAAATTTTAAATTTTTATTTACCATCAACCCTACCTTGTTTACTGTGTTTAAAAATTTCTTAAAATGCCCCGAGAGACACTTTAGAAAAGGAAAAAACCGGGGTAAGACCCACCAGCTCAAAAAGGGTATCATTAAAACCATTTATATAAATTTAAAAAAGTCCCGTTGTGTGTTTGTATCAAATTTTTTAAAATATAAGGGATCTTAAAAAAAAACCTTTAATTTATAACATTTAAAACAGTGGGAAACCCGTTTTCGAAGTCCCCAGATTTTGTGGATTTTGGTTTTAGAAAGACTTTTTTCATCAAAATTTTGTCCCCGTTTTTTTTTTTTTTTTTTTTTTTTTACATCTTCTCAAATTTTTTATAAGTTTTACAATGGTCTGCCATACCAAACACAAACCACCTGCTCGCAAAACCCCCAAAAAAGCAACCCACGTGTTCTGGGGCCCCCAGTCTGGGATTGTTTTTTGTTGAGTGAAACATTACCCCCGGCCCCATTCATTTCCCAAAAAATTTCATTATTTAACCTTGTTTTTTGTGCTTGTTTTTGAGTTTCGGCTCCTTTAAAAAAAGCCACCAGGAGCCCCAAAAAAAATTTTTGAATTGGCCCAAACCCTTTTGATAAAGAAAAGAAAACAAAAAGAAGGAAAATTCCCAAAAAAGAACTCATAAACAAAAACACGAAAGTGGCATACGCGTGTCCGCCAAAACTCGCCAGGATTTTTATGGGAAGTTTATTCCAAAAGTTCCCAAAGGCAATGTCTTTTCCCATTTTAGGAAAAACTTAGAGACACACCAGAAACAAACCTCTCTGGACAGATTTTTTGTGGGACAGGGGTCCAGTGACTCTCAAGGTGGTCCTAGTGCCAGTAAAAGACAAAAAAAGGAAGTAACCCCGGATAGGGCCTTAATACTTGAAGTCCTTATGGAGGGGGATTCCCTTCCAAACAATATCCCCGTGTCCATATCACACTGTGTAAAAACTCTATGCACATAAAGGGCCCCAAAATCTGGAATTCATTACCAGAACATACCAAAGTAACCAGGCCTGAAAATCAATTTAACCCTTTGACTGTTTCAGGGCCCTCTCTGAAACTGTCATTCTATGTCGCCAAATATTCGAAAAAAAAAAATTATTTTTTCTTATGAAAATGTTAGGAATATTTTTACTAGTGTTTTAAGCTTAAAAATAAATTTTTGCCATCAGTACTTACCGAGATATAGAGCCGCAAAGTTTGCAGAAATTGACGTGTGTACGGCAACAGCGGCGAGTGCCGCCCACCCGGTATTCTTTTATTTACTCTAATTCAAAGGTTTCTTGCATTTTTCAATATTTTTCTTTTCCAGGTAACTTATGTGGCCTGTGAGACCAATGTAAGGTGCATTCTTCAAATATACACTCATTATTTACAACACAATAACAGAACAAACTTTATCACTATTAGTTTGTGTATACACTTTGTTTACACAAACAAACAATACAAAACAATGCTTATTACTATTGTTCCATAATATATATACATATGTACAGTCACTAAACACGTTCCTAGAACTGCTGCAGCTTGTGGAACTCTTTGAACATGGGTATATGCAGAGGGGCACTTCACACTCCTCACACATAAAACGAGTGTCTCTGCGTGTTTGTGGGCGTTTTGTGGTATGCATACATACATAACACCTCTTCTGAGCATTTTTCTTGGCAGTAGTAGGAGGCAGTTGTATGGGGTAGTGATCACCAGGCCTCATACGAGATGACATCTGTGGGCGCTGGTCTATTGCAGGAGTTGCTCCTTGGTACTTTGCAATTATTTGTCTGATTACTGACAGGCAAAATTCACCATATTTTGGTGTTTTGTTGGTCTTCAACTTGTATATGTTATAAGCATTTAGCATAGAGATATCAACAAGATGGAAAAAAAGTTTGATATACCACTTATAACTCTTGCGTACACAGTCTGCAAACCCAATCTGCATGTCACATTTGTCCACTAAGCGCATATTGAGGTTGTAGTCCATGACAGCTGCAGGCTTTAGAATGGGTTCATTGGTCTCTCTGTTGTCCCTGCCACTGGGTACCATTTGTCATGCCACCGTTTGTCATGCCACCGAAATGCCATGATGTCATTGGCAGCAAAGGCTTGCACCTCACCTCTGCGAGTGCCAGCGTCGAACCTTGGCATATGTTTGTGATTACCACGCACTGTGCCACACACGTCTGTCAAGTTCACCCGCAAGAAATCACTGAGTAAGGGGCTTGTGTACCAGTTATCAGTATATATGCCCCTTACCAAGATATGGTTCCATCATTGTTCGAACCACATCACCAGAGATACCCAATAACTTCATGGTATCTCTCAAAGTATTACTGCCAGTGTACACAATAATATTCAAAACTAGACCACTTTTGCAATCACACAGAACAAATAGCTTTATACCAAAGCGTTTCCTCTTGGTTGGTATATATTGCTTGAATGAGAGTCTTCCTTTGAATAAAATCAAGGACTCATCAATAACAAGCTTCCTGAAGGGATAAAAATACATGCAGCACTTTTGTTTCAGGTACATAAACACATTTCTTATCTTATATAACCTGTCGCTTCTGTCAGGCCTGGTTTTGTCTGAAAAGTGTAACATACGTAACAGTATCAGGAAACGATTGACACCTATAATGTCACTAAAACCTGGAGTTGAAATCAGGCGATCTGTTGTCCAGTATGTGGTGACAGTGTGCTTATACACATGTGGCATAAGCATTATTGTGGCAAAAAACAGGTACATCTCTGCCACAGTTGTCTCCTTCCACTTGTGAGCCGTGATTTTGGGTGAGAGAAGTGTATTTGCCATGGTGTAATCAGAGTATGTGTTTGTTTCCCTGACAAGATGTCCATCAGGGTTCATCGAAGAATAACTCAAAGCAGTCCAGTTCACTGGCATTGTTCCCAAGTGGACAAGATGGCTTTATTCCACTTTGTGTTTTATCAAAGTCATGGGACTGGGAACCAAACTCGTCACCGTCCTGCCAATCCCAGATGCGGTCTGCTGGTGGGGTCTGGATATTGTACCGTGGTTGTGGTTGTGCAGGTTGTGGGAGTGTGGGGTAGGGTGAGGCTGGTTGTTGTGCTGAGTCAGCCGCGTGGGTAGTAGCGTGGCCCGGTGATGGTGCCACATGGGCCGTGCCACCCTCACTATCACCACCACTGCCTCCTCCCTCACTGTCACCATTCATACCCTTCGTTACAATATCGTCATCTTCACTATCAGGTCGTGGTGTAGGGCCACGGGATGTGCTCCCAGAGTTTCTACTTCTCCTTGGAACAACATATGAAACACTACCAGACCGCATGCTACATCGTACATACTGCCGCTTCACTGGGAATATTCACTCTCACTGTCACTAGAACTGCTTTCAATGACCTTGAAATCACTATCACTATCACTATCACTATCACTATCACTGCTAACATCTGGGTGTTGTACACGACCAAATAGTTTCCTCTTTCGTCCTGGTACAGGCGAACGTGAACGTGAACAAGCCGGCACAGCACCAGAGGTGGAAGGTTGTGGGTCATCTGGGTTTTCGTCACTAATTATGTTATCCTGGGCACTTTTTTCGGTAACACTCACTTCAAAACCCTGGAATTCACTGTCACTGACATTTTCATCGCTGTTAGAGCTATCACTTGGGAACAAAAGACCTCCAATCCGCCGAGGAGTGAGGAACTTCTTACCGAGAGGCATGGTGAAAATGGACTGACAACATGGCGTTCCCACAATGCACCGCTGGGTCCCAGATTTTTTTCACAGGGTGCACACCGACCACTGAGACCCATTCTCTCCCGTGTAGGCCTACCAGGCCTTTGGCGCTTGATTTGAAGCCGCTAGAATTTGTGCGTATAAATACGTCCAGAAACATTGGCTCGTAAGACTATTTTATACGTTGGAAACAGTCAAAGGGTTAAGACTCCTTTCTAGAAAACCACATACTCGCCCGGGATTAAATAATCAATACTCAATATTTAACATTAACGAAACAATTCATCCAATTACATTAATCTTAAAACTTCAGACAACACACAGTAAATTGATCATCTTGTTTGTTATACATGTAATGCAACAAATTTTTACAACTACAAATGCTTCAAAATCAAAATGTTTCAAATTAATTGTTTTCAAATAATCAATTGTACTTCATATTGTAAATTGTTTTACAGTAATTTTTCCCCAATGAACCTTTCTTGCATGTTAATTTTAAGTTAATATTAAGCCTGCCTCATAAATGTCTCTGCCTATAAGGGGCTTTTGGCATGTGTATAACCAAATTATTTATAATTCCATGTACAACTATGTATCATGTCCAAATAAACTATATGAATATATGAATATAATATGAATAACCTCTCTTCCTCCCTCTCCCCCTCCCTGCCGTCCTTTCCCATACGCTATCAAGAAACTTCCAGTAGAAGGTAAAAGTGATATATTTTAATTGTTTCTTATCTTTTTCATTATCCATATTAAATTTCCCATGATTTTTGTATGTAAAAACCTATAGTTATTCTCTATAACATATAATTTTTGTTTACTATTTTTTGGGTGTCTAACAGATTAAATGTATTATACATTATTTCTTAAATGGAAATATGCTTCAGTCCTTCATAACAATCGGTTTTTCGTCAACCTTCTTGGAACAAATTAATCACAAAAAAAACCGAGGGCTTCGCACTGATGATATGTTATATTTAAAGAGATTATTTTACAAAGTTTCTCTTGTTTCACCTCACTTTCATCAGAACTTGTAACAGATTTGTTCATGATACATTACATATAAATAATATAGGGATCCCCTATACTCCGAAGTCATGCAACCTATGGAATATTGTAATCAGTGAGGAGACGCCCCCTCGTGCCCCCGCCATGGGATGAACGTGCCGGAGGTGTGGGGCTTATACATAGAGGGAGGGCAGGGGATTATAGGGCAATCCTGCGCATAGCGAGGGAGTGGGGGCGGATGAGGGTGAGGTTCGATCGGCGAATTATCGCATAGAAGCTCGGGGTGGGGTTGGCCGTGGCGCATCACTATTGGAGGCGGGAGGGGCACATACTCGGCGTATCTTTATCACAAAATTTGTATTCGATGGGTTTTGGGGGGTGGTCTTCTGAGGCAGACGAGCAGTGTCTTCCATAGACAGACGTGCTGGGCCTGCTTCAGCGCCAATCTGGCTTAGCGAACGTTCCATCCATTGGCGGTCGCATGCTACACATACATTCGGTACATTTTCATCATTAACCCAGTGTCTTTAGTGCTTGTAACTGCAAAATAAGTCACGATGGACCCCAGAAAGCTTCTAGTGCCATCCACAGTGGTAAAAAAAGCAAGAATTATTATGGAAATGAAAAAAGAGATTACGGAAATGTGTGCAAAGTGGGTTGAACTGGAAACCTTAACGATGAAAATTACCTTGACACAGCTACTGCAAGCCGTGTTGGCAACCTGTACAAGGACAATGTTATGTCCAATTTAGAAAGTCTTAAAGGAATGGAGTACAGAGCTGGTATGGCAGATCTGATGTGTGACAGAGGTCGAGTGACTCTCAAGCATGTTCTATTGGCATTAAAAGAGCTTCAAGAGGGAGTAACCCTGTAAAAGGACTTGCACCTCAAGTCCTATTGGAAGGGTTCCCATTTCTAAACAATAACTTCCACACTCTCCCCTCCTCCCACCCATCACTCAGCACCAGATCTCCAATAAAGTAAGTGTCATGTTATTCATATTCTTAATAGAGTAGAATTGTGCATGTCTTTCTTCAGTTGTGTGTATTAAATTAAATAATTTCATGTGGAAAAAAATTTTTTTCATACTTGAGGTGTCAGGAAACGCTGAATTAATTACATTTCCATAATTCTTAAGGGGAAAATAAATTCGGTTAATGATAATTTTCGGCTTACGATGACTCTCAGGAACAGATTAATAATGTCAGGTGGGGGTTCCACTGTACTCGGTGAACAAGTATGTCGATGTAATAATAATAACAATATAATGATAATTAATAATATAATAAAAACAAACAATAATCACTCTGGAGTGCTTTTAACCCCTTTGACCTGTTGCAAGCCCCGTTCTGAAACTCATTTATGTCACAAAATTTTTGAAAAAAAAAAAATATTTTTGTCTTAATGAAATGATAGAGAATCTTTTCCCGATGGTAATGACACCAAAAGTACAAAATTTGGTCAAAAACTCACAAAATTTAGCTCGCCGTGAGTTAGCGTGTCTCGCGATATAAACAGTCTGCGATATTGCCGAATCTGAGCCCTGTTTTTGGCCATCCATTGTTCCATTTGACCAAATACATAGCTATTTCTTAGAACTCCATATTCCTATCAACTAGTACAAGAAACTGCCCATTTACCGATTTCCAACTACCTCAAGTAAAGTGGTCAGAAATTGGCAATTTGGCCAATTTCACACAAATTAAAAAAGATGCCAAATTCAAAATAAGGTCCAGAATAAACACTGAAGACATCTTGGCGCTAAAAACAAAATATCCTCTGTTCATTAGTCATGTCTCTAGGCCCTCTTATAATTACTATTGCTTATCTAATCTGACTTTTTTATCACATACAAAAATACAAAATTTACGTTATCAGACTACTGCATTAATGTAAAAAATGTAAAAATTAATATCAGTGCACTATTGAAAGAATATCGACTCTCCATTGTGTGTAATTGGATGTGCAATGTGAATTGCTTACTCTTGAACATTGTAAAAATCGAAACAATTCTGCTACTTTGATCTCAAATTCAAGGTCTATTCACCGTGAAACAAATCAAAATCCATCTCTATTTTTGCAATATGTTTTCCAATTTTATCATGCAAAACCATGAAAACGATAATACAATGATAAATACTATACAAAAATACACCCTCAAAGTCAGCGTTTTAATCCAAAAAAAAAGTCAGTTTTTTTCTCATATGCACTGCATGCTGCAGGATTTTTTTATGTGGTGAAAACTGACCCACACAGAAACCCATTCTCTCACATGTGGGGCCTACCAGTTTATTCCCCTGCATGATTTTGAAGCCACTAGAATTAAATGTGAGTAATTATCATGGAACCCTCAACCAGCGATATTAATCCATTCCGTGGAGAGCTTCATCGTTAGTCAAAATTTTATCGTTAGTCAAGTTCATTTTCCGCCATAAGAAATAAATGGAAATCAAATAATCCGCGCAAGGCACCCAAAAGTATTGAAAAAAAAAAAATTTTTACCACATGAAATATTAATTTTAATACACACAAACTGAAGTTACTATGCACAGTTACATGCCACTACCTTATTGAAGATCTGGTGATGAATTGATGGTTGGTAGGAGGGGAGAGGTGTAGTGTTTAGATGGAATCCCCCTTCCATTAGCACTTGAGGCAGCAAGTCTTTGCTCTGGGGGTAACTTCCCTTGTTCATTTAATGCCACAAAGACCAGCTTCAGAGTCACTTTGGGGGGACTTCTGTCGCACAACATATCTGTCCATAGATCCTGTACCTCTCGTACCTTTATGACTTTCCTAAAGTGGTTCACAACATAGTAGTGTACAGGTTGCCAACACGGCTTGCCAGTAGCTGTGTCAGTGGAGATTTTCATAAAAAAAAAAATGATAAAAAACAAAAAAGGTTTGCACATCAGCCACTTTGCACACCATTTCCTTCCTTTATCTCTTAGAATAGCAACTTCATCAATTTCTCTCACCCCCTCCTCCGAAGCAATTTCCTCAGGTCTTGGCCCTCTTGCAGTCAGAATGATTTAGCAGATCATCAGTGGTTAGCTCATCACTGTCCTCCACCACCAACTCTTCCACATCCTCCCCACTAACTTCCAACCCCAAGGACTTCCCCAAAGCCACAATGATTCCTCAACTGGCATAGGAGTCTCCAGGGTTAGCCTCAAACCCTTCCAATCCCTTTTGTCTACACATTCTGGCCACAGTTTTTTCCAAGCTGAGTTCGAATGTCCCTCTCAGCCACTTCCTCCAAGCTTACCTATAATTTTACACAATTGAAGGATGGTAAATGTTCTTCCAAAAACTCTCTTAGAGTCAGTTGATTTCTGAGGTCACTACAAAGCACCTTTCACACCATAGCTTTTGTGACATGTTCCTGAAGTTGGAAATAACATCTGGTCCATGGGCTTGCAGGAGAGAGTGGTATTAGTAGCAAAAACCTTCAACCTTAATGAAGCTCATGTCCCTAGAAAGGTCGCTCTGCCACATCTGTAGGATGACCAGGGCATGTCTAATACCAGAGGCACTAAGGTCTAATTTCTTTTCAATTAGGTAATTTTTTCACATTGGGGCCAAATGCATGGTGTAACCCTCATAGAAAAAGTCCCTAGTGGACCCATGCCTTACTGTTTGCCCGCCACAGCAACACACAAATTAACCTTGAGGCATTGTTTTTTCCTGAACACTCTGGGTTTTCAGAGTGATACACCAATAAAGGCTTCACTTTGGCAATCACCACTAGCATTGGCACACATAAAACACAGAGTAAGCCTGTCTTTCATAGGCTTATGTCCTGGGAGTGCCTTTTCCCTCCTGAGTAAATGTACGTCCTGCTTGCATTTTCTACTCCAAAACAGGCCCTGTTTCGTCACAACTAAACACTGTACGGTTCATCTTCACTGTCTATGTACTCCATGAATTCCAGCACATATTTTTTCAGCCATTTGTGGTCCGAACTGGCATCCTCACCATGGCCTTATCACACTATGACTGCCACCACGTTTCTTAATTCTCTCAAACCAACCTTTGCTGGCCTAAATTCACTCACATCACTAGTTGCTGGCATTTTTTTAATTAAATTGTCATACAACTTCCTAGCACTTTTCACATATGATCGCTTGAGAGATGCAGTCTCCTGCTATCTGTTTCTCGTTATATCCATACCAATAACAGTATCTCAACATCTATCACTTGCAATCTCAGTTACGAAAACATAGTTCACCTTTGCATGAACAGCTTCCTTGAATTGCCGTATTCATGCTCACAAAAGTAGCGATGGTTGATTGGGGGTTTATTATACACCTGACCCACTCAGAGATACGCACTCCACTTTCATATTATCAATGACTCTTTTCTTCATCTCCATAGTAATTCTCACCCCTTTGGGGGGCTGTAGGGTTGCACTAGAAGCAATCTTGGGCCCATGGTGACTTATTTTGCAGGTGCAATCACTAAAAAGGCTGTGATAAAATGAAATGTCCAGTTTATTTTGGAAGCAACCGCGGTGCCTGGCTGGCTTGTAAACACTGGAACCAAAGGGCAAGTGAGGCGCGCTCAGCCAAAGTGGACGCGATGTGTATGGAAACTAAGACGAATAGTGCTGATTGGGTTTTTAAGAGCAGTCAGGCAAAATTTGCATTAAAATGTATCGCTAGTCAGATTTATCATTACTCGATGCCATCGCTGGTTGAGGTCCCCACTGTATATACATCTGAAACATTGGCTCGTAAGACGTATATATACAACAAATCGTCCCAAAGGTTAAATGTCAGCTACCGAACCATACGAAATACGTTATGACATTAAAAGCACCCAGAGTGATTATTATAAATTATTATATTATTATTCTTATTATTATTATTATTATAAATCATTATAAATTTCAGTGGAACCTCTACTTACGAGCATATCCCCATGTGCAAGTTTTTTCCCAAATATGAGCCGTCGATGGGTCAAGTATTTTGTCTTCCATACAGAGCAAAATTTCCACAAGTGAGCAGAACCTCAAGGCAGGTTCCTTGACACAGGTGAGGGGCTCTTGCTCCTTGATTAGGAATATATCTCATTTGTTTGTGGACTAATCTTATTGAAATTTGGGCCATTGTATTTGATGGAAAAATGCTTCTTAATGTACACCAAAAATGAAAGAAATCAAGGCATAATAATGGGAGTTCACTTCTCAGCAATTAGCTCCCCTTAGCGGTAATTTCGGAACGTTTTTATGGTTGTAAATGGTCCAAGTCGGACCGAAACGTCGTGTAAGCTCCTCTCTTCTATGTGCGGGTATTTGTGTAACATGTTAAGTCCCAATTTGTATGAAGGCTAGGGACAAAGATAGTGTAAAATTATAGGAGAATAAACCTGTTGGTTTCGACTCATGAAATCGTAATGACACATTGCAAACAAACCATACCATGGGCCGGGACTTGAACCCGCGGTTCAGAGAGTCTCAAAACTCCAGACCGTCGCGTTAGCCACTGTCCAGCTAATTCAATAAGATTCGTCCAACTAGTATATTTCTACACCATAGGAAGGCTAGCATAGGCACCACTGTGTCCACAAATGCAAAGTTTTTACAGACAATCTCCTCGTAGCATGGCCATGACGACTCAAGCTCAAGGACCTCCTCAAAGCTGTCAACATGAACATGAAATCGTAATGACACGATTGCCAAACAAACCATACCACGAGCGGGACTTGAACCCGCGTCAAGTGTATCAAAACCACCAGACCGTCGCGATAGCCCCTGGGCCAGCTAGCTTCAATAAGATTCGACTGACTAGGTATCTTTTCTACACCATAGGAAGGTTAGCATAGGGCACCACGGGAGGATTCTCTGTAAAAACTTGCATTTGTGGTCACAGTGGTGCCTAATGCTAACCATCCTATGGTGTAGAAATATACCTAGATGGACGAATCCGATGAAGCTAGCTGCCCAGTGGCTAACGCGACGGTCCTTGAGTTATTTGAGACTCTCTGACCACGGTTTCAAGATCCTGCACGTGGTAAGGTTTAGTTCAAACATGTCATAAACATTTCGTGAGTCATTTTGACGGCTTTGAGGGGACTTGAGCTAGAGTTCGTCACGGCCATGCTAGCGGAGATTTCGTCTGTAAAAACTTGCATTTGTGGACACAGTGGGTGCTATGCTAACTTTCCTATGTGTATAAATGTACCAGTTGGACGATCTTATTGAAGCTAGCTGGCCCAGTGGCTACGCGAACGGACAGGAAGTTTTGAGACTCTCTGAACGCGGGTTCAAGTCCGTCCGTGGTATGGTCTGTTGTGTAATACCCTGGTATAGTTGGGTTTAAAAAAATGTTAGAAATATTATTGAAAGAATTAAGAGTAATATGAAGCAGGAATTGCAGATGAACAAAGAGGCTTTAGGAAGGGAATGGGTGTGTAGACCAAGTGTTTACAATGAAGCCTATAGGTAAACAGTATTTAAATAAGGGTAACGAGGTTTTCATTGCATTTATAGATTTGGAAGGGGCATATGATACGGTGGATTGGGGAGCACTATGGCAGACTTTGCAAGTGTATAGAATAGATGATAGGTTACTGAAAGCAGTTAAGAGCTTCTACAAGGAGAGTGAGGCTCAGTTTAGAGGAGAGGGGAAACTATTTCCCAGTAAAAGTAGGTTTGACTTGAAGAACATAGCTCCAATTACATGGATGAAGAGCCCTTCACACAATGTAGGGTGTTCCACACAATGTTTGTATAATACATGACACTACTCACCTGTTGTTAAGTAAAAGAACACAAATGCAACTAAAGTGACATTTTAACATGGCAATGTCAAATTATTTGCTCCTGTGTCCTTTTATCTAATATGCTGTTGGTAATTCAACCATTATTACTAACTCACCTGTTGCTATAATACAAGCGTTTTGCTCCCAGACTGAAATTTGACTTGGTGACTAGAGGTGACCTTGTAATACATCTTGAGCAGTACGCTCTTCCTGCCACCGCTGTCACATATTCTACCTGTCACCTCTGCCACATACGGTCTTCCTGCCACTGCCACATATGGTCTTCCTGCCACTGCCACCCCATACAGTCTACCTGCCACCATCAACATGGGTGTTGTCGTCCAACGCAGCATGGCACCAGCTGCAAGAAGTAATTCCTGTCACTGGCACATAAATTTCCAACATGATATCTTGTTATTATATTCAAAGGGGAAGTTCTAAACCCATAAGGGTCATACAGCACCTTGGAAAATGAGAAGTAATGGGGTGTGATCCAAGTTAGGGGATGGTACCTCCAATTTCTTGGAACAAAAGCCTTTCTTTAGCATTACAAACTGCTTCATCATAAAATCCAGTAAAACTTACATTAGCAAAAAAAATACCAATTGAACTTGTAAAAATTTGAGATATTTTCCAGGTAATTTAATAGTAATTATAATCTGTTGCAAATTATTAATTGTTGTAAATTATTGGTTTGTAAATAATAGACCACTGTAAATTTAATTAGTTGTAAAGTTGAAATTTTGTTGTAAATATTATTGGTTATAAAAAATAGTCTTCCGTAAATTCTAATTATTTTTATAAAATTTGATTTTTTTTGTAAATTATAATTGGTGTAAAATTATACAGCCTCTCCCCCACTTAATGATGGAGTTCGTTCCTAGGACCCGCCAGTAAACGAATTCATCGCTAAGTGAGGAGAATACTATAATGGTAGTAGGTTTGGGGAACTTGCAAAAGTGGAGGCAAACTGTACTATACCAAACAAAACCAACTCATCCAACTACTTTCAGATTTTTTTTACCATCTCTTATAATCTTTCCTAGCTTGAAATCATAGAAGCATTTTGAAACTACTCAAGAAATCTCAATTAACCTAAATCACTAAATCAGTTTAGAATACTGAAACACACTTAAAAACTGTAATTATTGTAAACTGAAACCTAACTGTAATATTTTTGCTACCTCTCTACTGTAAATTTTTACTGATCATAATTTTTTTGCTTTCCTCTCTTTTTGTAATAAAGCATAATTAAAATTAACCAATCCATAATCTATATCTAGTCTTAGCCCTTTCAGGGGCCGTCCCATAGATCTACGGGTTTTAAGCCAGGGTCCAAGCCGTAAACTACGCCATGACTCAGCTCACTCAGATAACTATAAGGGGTAAATTTGGGGCCCAGATATGAGAGACTACACCTATGTGGTAAGTGTGCACCACATAAAACAAGTCCTGCAGCACCTGCATGAGAAAAACTGTGCCCTTTAATTTTGGGTTTTTAAAATATGATTTTGGGGTGTTTTTTAGTATTTTTTTTTTTACAGTTGATTTGCATTTAAGGCCATTTGATAGAAGAAAGATATTTTACAGAAATAAGAAAATTTTTGTTGGGTTTTTAGGCTGAAAAGGGTTTGAAACTGAACTCAGAGAAAACAGAATGTTTCAATTTTTACCAAGTTCAAGATAAACAAATTCACGCTCTAAAACCGTCGCGGTGGGTCGATACATGTTCACGAATGTGATGATATTAAAATTTAAAAAAATTTCAATTTTGCTAACAGTAAAACTTTTTTTTTTGGTTGAATAAAAATTCATTAGGGAATAAAAAAATCAAAATGGAATTCTTTTGAAAGCCTAAAAAAGTAACTAAAAAAAAAGGGGAAAAGTTAGTTTGTGCCAGAATCCCCTGTATTTTTTATTCTGGACCCAATTTTGGGAAATTGGAAGTTTTGAACTTCGTTTTAAATTTTGGCCAAATTACAAATTTTCCAATCATTTAAGGGGTATTAAAACAGTTGACGGGGAAATTTTCTGTGCTCAATCGAAAATAAAAAGTATTACTATAAATACAAAAATTTGTTTGCGGGAGTAATTAATTGGCCTAAAAAGGGAGTCAAATTTGCAAAAATCGCCAAGTGAAATACCTGACACATCAAAATTCGCGAGTGTAATTTCATCAATTTTCCTTTCAAATTTGTACTTTTTGTTTTATTACCTTCAGAAAAAGATTCTCTTCCATTTTACAAAAAAATAACAAAAATGTTTTTGAAAATTCTTGGACCTTGGTTTCATTACCTTCAGAAAACTATTCTCTATCATTTCTTGGACCTGGGCTGTCACTCAGAGATTTGGCCTCTGGACCAACAAAAGGGAAGTAATCTGTAAGCATTAGTATTAGCCCTGCCTGAACTGCTCATGCAGGCTAGTGCTTTTTTTGGGTGTTTAACAATATTTTTATTATAATGTAAACCAAGTTTGTATACTACACAAAGAAATAAAATTTTTTTTGATACGATTTTATTTGAAGAGTGGTGGAGATGTATTGCCTGCACGGAATGAAAAAATGGGGGGGAGTGTTGTCTGACAGTGGTATGATGAGTGTGGGAGTGCTGTTTTGACACTGGGAAAGAAGAGTGTGGTAGTGTGCCTGCCTGACTCCCTGCCTGGGTGCCAGCTTGTTGCCTGCCTGGCAGGCTGCCTGGCTGGTTTGCCTGGCTGGTTACATGCCTGGTAGCCTGCCTGGCAGGTTGCCTACCTGGCTTCATTACCTCACTGGCAGGCTGCCTGCCTCATTGGGCCTTCCTACCTGCCTGCCTGACACCCTGCCTGGGTGCCTACCTGGGGGTTGCCCTCCCCCGGCTGGTTTTCCTGACTGGCAGGCTGCCTGGCTGGTTGCCTGCCTGGGAGGCTGCATGGGTGGTTGCCTGCCTGGGAGGCTGCCTAGGTGGTTGCCTGCCTGACACCTTGCCTGACTCCCAGCTGGCAGACAACCTAAACTGGTTTGTCTGCCAGGCTTGGCTGCCTGCCTGGCTGGTTTTCCTACCTGGCAGATTGCCCCGCCTGGGAGGCTACCTAGGTGGTTGTTATGCCTGGCTGGTTTGCCTGGCTGGTTGCCTGCCTGGCAGGCTACCTGGCTGGCTGCCTGCTTCATAGGCTGCTAGCTGTTGCATGCCTGGAAGGCTGCCAGGCTGGTTGTGTGCCTGGCTGCCTGCCTGACTCCTTGCCGACTCCCTGCCTGGTTTCCTACCTGCCTACCCAGTTGTCTGCCTGCCTGGTTGCCTGGGTGGGTTTACTACATGGCTGGTTGCCTCCTGGGAGGCTGCCATGGCTGGTTTTCCTGCCTGGGAGGCTGCCTAGGTGTTGCATTTCCTGGTAGGTTTGCCTGCCCCGACAGGCTGCCTGGCTGATTGCCTTCATGGGAGGCTGCCTGGCTTTCCTTGCCTCCCTGGCAGGGAGCCTGGCTGGTTGCCTGCCTTGCTGGTTGCCTACCTGGCAGGCAGTCTGGCGGTTGCCTGCCTAGCAGGCTTTCCTTGCTAATTGCCCACCTGGCAGGCTGCCTGTCTGATTGCCTGCCTGGCTGTTGCCTACTTGGCAGGCTGCATGGCTGCTTTGCCTGCTTGGCAGCTGCCTGGCTGGTTGCCTGCCTAGCAGGCTCCAGGCTGATTGCCTGCCCCGGCTCCCCGCCTGACTCCTTGCCTGACTCCTTGCCCTACTCCCTGCCTGGGTGCCTAAATGCTTGCCTGCTAGGCAGGCTGCCTGGCTGGTTGCCTTCCTAGCAGGCTGCCAGGCTGATTGCCTGCCTGGGTCCCTGCCTGGCTCCCTGCCCTGAACTCCCTCCTGGGTGCCTAACTGCTTACTGGTTGTCCCGCCTGGCTGGTTGCCTGCCCTGGCAGGCTACCAGATTTTTTGCCTGCCTGGTAGGCTTCCTAGCTGGTTGCCTGCCTGGCAGGCTGCCTCGGGGGGTGCCTGGCTGATTCCCTACCTGACAGGCTGCCTAGCTGGTTGCCTGCCTGACAGCCTGGTTGGTTGCCTGCCTGGCAGGTTGCCTGGCAGGTTGCTGCCTGGCAGCCTGGCTGGCTGGTCGCCTGCCTGGCTGGTTCCCTGCCTGGCAGGCTACCTGGATGGTTGCCTGCCTCCCTGGTTGCCTGCCTGGCCGGTTGCCTGCCTGGCAGGTTGCCTGGCAGTGCTGCCTGGCAGCCTGGCTGGCTGGTCCCTGCCTGGCTGGTTCCCTGCCTGGCAGGCTACCTGGCTGGTTGCCTGCCTGGCTGGTTGCCTGCCTGGCTGGTTGCCTCCCTGGCATGCTGCCTGCCTGCTTGTCTGCCTGACTCCCTGCCTCGGTGCCTACCTGTGTAGCTGGTTGCCTGCCTAACTGCCTGCCTGATTCCCTACCTGGGTGCCTAGCTTATTGCTATGCCTGGCAGCTACCTAGCTGGCTGCCTGCCTGGCAGGCTGATTGCTGGTTGCCGCCAGCTAGGCTGCCTGGCATGCTGTGTGACTGGTTGCCTGCCTGGCATGCTGCCTTGCTGGGTTGCCTGCCTGGCATGCTGCCTGGCTGGGGTTTTCCTGTCCCAGGCCTGCCTGGCATGCTGCCTGGCTGTGCCTGTCTGGCAGTCTGCCTGGCTGGTTGCCTGCCTATCTGCCCTGCCTGACTCCCTCCTGGGTGCCTAGATTGTTGCCTGCCTGGCAGCTTGCCTCCTGGCAATCTGCCCGGCAGGCTGTCTAGCTGGTTCCTGCCTGACAGCTTCCTGGCGGTTGCCTGCCTGGCTGCCTGCCTGACTACTTGACTGACTCCCGCCTAGGGTGACTACCTGCCTAGGGTATTGTCCCGCCTGGCTGGTTTCTGCCTGCTTTTTGCCTGCCTGCCAATTGCTGACCCGTTGCTGGTAGGCTGCCTGGCTGGGTTGACTGCCTAGCTATTGCCTGACTCCCTGCCCGGGTGCCTTACGTGCCAGCGGTTTGACTGACTGGCAGGCTGCCTGACTGGTTGCCTGCCTGGCAACTGTCTAGCTGGTTGCCTTTCCTGGGGGGCTGCTGGCTGTTTTGCGGTCCCGGCGCCTGCCTGACTACTTACCTGACTCCTGCCTGGGTCCCTACCTGCCTAACTCCTTTCTCTGCCTGGTTGCTTGCCTGCCCTGGCAGGCTGCCTGGCTGCGTGAAATGCCTTTTGCCCTCCTGCCAGGATGATAGGGGTGGTTGCCTGCCTGGCTGGTTGCCTGCCTGCCTGGTTGCCTCCCTGGGAGCTGCCTGCATGTTTGCCTGCCTGGGTGCCCCCCTGTCCAGCTGGTTGCCTGAATGGCTGTTGCCTGCTGCTGCTTGCCTGCCTGTCAGGCTGCCTGGCTGGCTACCTGCCAAATTCGCTGCCCTGGCTGGTTTGCCTGCCTGAATGTTTGCCTGGGTGTTTTCCTGCCCCAGCAGGCTGACTGGCTGATTGCCTGCCTGGTATGCTTTCCTCTGGTTGCCTGCCTGGCTAGTTGACTCCCTGGCAGGCTGCCTGGCTGGTTGCTTGTGCCTGGTTACTTGCCTTTCCCGGCAGGTGCCTGGCTGCTTGCCTACCTGACAGGCTTCGTGGCCCGGCTGCCTCACTGGTTGCCTGAGGGAAGGTTCCTGCGCTGGTTCCTGCCTGACTCCTTTCTGACTTCATGCCTGACACCCTTTCCGGGTGCCTACCTGCCTAGCTGCTTACCTGCCTGGCTGGTTGCCTGCCTAGCTGCCTGCCTGACTCCCTGCCCCGGATGCAACTGCCTAGCTGTTTGCCTGCCTGGCAAGTCACCTGCCCTGGGGAGGCAGCCTCGGGTGGTTGCCTGCCTGGCAGTCCTTTCCTGGCTCGTTGCTTGCCTGGCTGGGTGCCTGCCTGGCAACCTGCCTGCCTGGTCCCTGCCTAACTGCCGCCTTTACTCCCTGCGTGGGTGCCTAGTGGTTGCCCGCCTTTGCTGCGTTTCCTGCCAGGCAGCCTGCCTTCCTGATTGACTGCCAGGCAACCTACCTGCCTGTTTCCTGCCTGGAGGCTGCCTAGGTGGTTGCATACCTGGCTCCGTCCTGCCAGGGAGCCTGCCCTTCTGATTGACTGCCAGGCAGGCTGCCTGGATGGTGCCTCTATTGTTGCCTGCCTGGCTGGTTGCTTGCCTAGCGCCCTGCCTGACTCCTTGCCTGGGTACCTAGCTGGTTGCCTGCCTCGCATGCTGCCTGGCTGGTCGCCTGCCTATCTGCCTGCCTGATTCCATGCGTGGGTGCCTAGCCTGTGCCTGCCTCGCATCTGCCTGGCTGGTTGCCTGCTTGGCACCTTTCCGGCTGGTGCCTTTCCCTATCTGCCTGCCTGATCTCCCTGCGTGGGTGCCTAGCTGGTTGCCTGCCTGGGAGGTTGCTGGCTGCTTGCCTGCATAGCTGCATACCTGTCTGGCTGGTTTCCTGCGTAGACTGCCTGTCTGGTAGACTCGCCTGGTTGCCTCCTGGTTGCCTGCCAGACGGTTGCCTTTCCTGGTTGCCTGCCACGGGTTGCCTGCCTGCCCGACTGCTTGGCTGGTTCCTGCCTGGCAGGGTGCCTGTCTGGTTGCCCGTCTGGTAGCTGCCTGGCTGGTTGCCTGCCTGCCTGGCAGCTTGCCTGCCGGTTGCCCCGCCTGCTGGTTGCCTGCCTGGCTGTTTGCCCTTTCCTGGCAGCTGCCGGCTGGCTTCCTCCCTAGCTGCCTGCCTGGCTCCGTGCCTGGGTGCCTGCCTGGCAGACTGCTTTGCTGGTTGTCTGCCTGGCTGGTTGCCTCTTTTGGGAAAGGGTGTCTAGCTGGTTGCCTGCCTGGGAAAGGGTGCCAGCCATGTTGCCTGCCCAGCTGCCTGCCTGACTTCATGCCTGGGTGACTAAACCCGCCTAGCTGGTTGTTTGCCAGGCTGGTTTTCCTGCCTGGCAGGGTGCCTACTGGGTGCCTGCCTGGCTGGTTACTTGCCTGACAGGCTGCCTGGCTCCTTGCCTGCCTGGCATGGTACCTCTTTGGTTGCCTGCCTGGTAGGCTGCCTAGCTGGTTGCCTGCCTGGGAGGCTGCCTAGGTTTGCGTAAACCCGGCTGGTTGCCTGCCAGGCAACCCGCCCCGGTTTAATGACTGCCTGGGGCTGGTTACATGGGTTGTTGCCCTGCCTGGCTGGTTACCTGCCTGCAGGCTGCCTCGCTGGTTGCCTGCCGGGGAGGCTTTCCTGGCTGCTTGCCTGCCGGGCAGGCTGCTTGGCTCACTGCCTGCCTATGCCTGCCTGGGAAAAATGCCTGGCTGGTTGCTTGCCCCGGGTGGTTTTCTGCCTGGCTGGTTCCTACCCAGCAGGCTTTCTTGGCTGGTTGCCTGACTGGAAGGCTGTCTATCTGGTTGCCTGCCTGCTGATTGCCTACCCGTCAGCTGCCTGCCTGTTTCCTGCCTGGCTGACTGCCCCTGCCAGCTGCTGCATGTTTTCCTGCAGGCTGCCTGCCTGAATCCCTGTTTGGGTGCATAGCTCGTTTCCTGCCTAGCTGTCTGTCTGACTCCCCCGCCTGGGTGCCTACCTTCATAGCTGGTTGCCTGCCTCGCAGGCTACCTGGCTGGTTGCCTGCCTGGCTGGTTGGCTGGGTGGCTGGTTGCCTGACTGACTCCCTGCCTGGGTGCCTAATTGGTTGCCTGCCTGGCAGCTCCCCCGGCTGGTTGCCTTTCTGGCAGGCGCCAGGTTTCATACTGCTTTCGTGCTTAGCTGCATACCTGCCTGGCTGGTGCCTTTCCTAGCAGGCTGCCAGCCTTGTTGCCTGCCTGGGGTACCTGCCTGACTTCATGCCTGACTCCCTGCCTGGTGACTACCTGCCTAGCTGGTTGTCTGCAAGGCTGGTTGCCTGCCGGCAGGGTGCCTACTGGTGCCTGCCTGGGTGGTTACTTCCTGACAGGCTGCCTGGATCCTTGCCTGCCGGGATGGTACCTCATTGGTTGCCTGCCTGGTAGGCTGCCTGGCTGTTTTCCTGCCTGGGAGGCTGCCTAGTGGTTTCCATACCTGGGTGGTTGCCTGCCAGCAGCCCCGCCTGGTTGATTGACTGCCTGGCAGGCTGCCTGGCTGGTTGCAAAGGCTTGTTGCCTGCCTGGGCTGTTACCTGCCTGCAGGCTGCCTCCTTCTGGTTGCCTGCCGGGAAGGGTGCCTGGCTGTTTTCCTGCCGGGCAGGCTGCTTGGCCTCCTGCCCTCCTAGTTGCCTGCCTGGAAGGATGCCTGCTGTTGCCTGCCTGGCTGATTGCCTACATGTCAGGCTGCCTGCCTGGTTGCCTGCCCTGGCTGGCTGCCTCCCTGCCCGGCTGCCTGGATGGTTGCCCGCAGGCTGCCTGCCTGAATCCCGTTTGGGTGCATAGCTCGTTGGGCCTGCCTAGCTTCTGTCTGCCCCCCTGCCTGGGTTTCCTACCTCAAAGCTGTTGCCTGCCTGCTGGTTGGCTGGCTGGCTGGTTGCCTGACTGCTCCTGCCTGGGTGCCTAGTTGGTTGCCTGCCTGGCAGGGTCCCAGCTGGTTGACCTTTCTGCAGCTGCCAGGCTCATATGCTGCTTTCGTGCTTAGGGTGCCATACCTGCCTGGCTGGTTGCCTCCAGGGGCCCGCCAGCCTTGTTGCCTGCCTGGCTACCGCCTGACTTCATGCCTGACTCCCGCATGGGTGACTACCTGCCTAGCTTGTTGTCCCGCCTGGCTGCTTGCCTACCTCCTAGCTGGCTTGTCTGCCAAGGTGGCTGTCTGCCAGGCTGGCTCCCCTGCCTGACTCCGTGCCTGGGTGCCTGCCTGCCTAGCTGGTTGCCTGCCTGCAGACTGCTGGCCCGGTTGTCTGCCTGGCTGGTATCCTGCTTTGGCAAGCTTCCCAGGGTTGGTTGCCTGCCTGGAAACCCGCCAGCCATGTTGCCCTGCCCAGGGTGCCTGCCTGACATCATGCCTGACTGCCTGCCTGGGTGACTACCTGCCTAGCTGGTTGTCCCGCCAGGCTGGTTGCCTGCCTGGCAGGGTGCCTACTTTGGTTGCCTGCCTGGATGGTTTTCTTCCTGACAGGCTGTCGCTCCTTGCCTGCCTGGGATGGTACCCCCATTGGTTGCCTGCCTGGTAGGCGCCTGGCTGGTTTCCTGCCTGGGGGGCTCCTAGTGGGTTTCGTACCCGCTGGTTGCCTGCCAGGCAGCCCCCTGGTTTGATTGCTGCCTGCAGGGTGCCTGGAAATTGCATGGCTTGTTGCCTGCCTGCTGGGTTTCCTGCCTGCAGGGTGCCTGCTGGCTGCTTGCCGGCAGCTGCCGTTGCTTGCCTGCCGGGGAGGTGCTTGGCTCACGCCTCCAGTTGCCTGCCTGGAAGAATCCTGGCTGGGTTCTTTCCTGGGTGGTTGTCTGCCGGCTGGTTCCTACCCGGGGAGGCGTTGGCTGTTGCCTGAAAGGGAAGGGTGTCTATCTGGTTGCCGCTGGCGACTGCCCCCCACCAGGCGCCTGCTGGTTGCCTGCAGGCTGCCTGCCTGAATCCCTGTTTGGGGTGCTATTCGTTCCCTCCTAGCGTTGTTGACTCCCTCCCTGGGTGCCTACCTTTAAAAGTGTTGCCTGCCTCGCAGGCTACCGGGTGGTTGCCTGCCTGGCTGTTGGCTGGGGGCGGGTTCCCTGACTGACTCCTGCCTGTGTGCCTATTTGGGTTGCCTGCCTGGCAGGCTCCCGGGGTTCCCTTTTCTGGAAGGCGCCACGCGCAACGGCTTTGTGTTTACTGCATCCCCTCCCTGGCTGGTTGCCTGCCTACGGGCTGCCAGCCTTGTTGCCTCCCGGCTACCTCCCTGATTCATGCTGACCCCCTCCCGGTATACCGCCTAGCTGGTTGTCTCCCCAGGGGGTTCCTGCCTGCAGGGTGCCTAGTGGGTGCCGGGGTGGTTACTTCCCTGACAGGCTGCCTGGTCCTTGCCTGCCTCATGGTACCTCATTGGTTGTGCCGGGAGGCTCCCCGGGGGTTTTCCCTGCGGGCAGGCTGTTTTGGCTAACCCCTCCCTAGTTGCCTCCTGGAAGGATGCCTGGTGTTGTCTGCCTGGCTGATCCCTCCCGAGGCCCCTGGATGGTTCCCTCAGGGCCTGCTGAACCCCTTTTGGGTGCATAGCTCGTTCCCTGCCTAGCTGTCTGTTGCCCCCGCTGGTGCCTCCTTCAAGCTGGTTGGCCTCGCGGGGCTACCTGGCGGGTTTTGCCTGTAGAGGCTGCCAGCCTTGTTCCGCCTGGCTCCCTGCCTGACTTCATGGACCCCTGCATGGGTGACTCCTGCCTAGCTTGTTGTCTGCCTGGCTGCTTGCCTACCTGCCTAGCTGGCTGTCTGCCAGGCTGGCTGCCTGCCTGCAATGTGCCTGGCAAATTTACTGGCCTGACAGGCTGCCTGGCCTCCTTGCCTGCCTGGGCAGGCTGCGTGGCTGGTTGCCTACCTGGCAAGCTACCTGCTTGGTTGCCTGCCTCCATGCTGCCTGCTGGTTGGCTGCTTGACAGTCTAACCGGGCCCTGGTTGCCTGCCTGCCAGGCTGCATGGTTTGATTGCCTGCCTGGCAAGCTGCCTGCTTGGTTGCCTGCCGGCATGCACCCGGTTTGGTTGCCTGCCTGACATGCTGCCTGGCTAGTTGGCCTGTCTTAGAGGCTGCCTTACGGGTAGCCTGCCAAATTCTGCCGGTCTGACCCACTGCGGGGGGCCTAGATGGTTGCCTGGCTGCTTGCTTGCATGGCTGCCTACCTGCCTGGTTGCCTGCCTGCCTGCCAGACTGCTTGGCTGGTTGCCTGCCTGGCAGCCTGCTGCCGGTTGCCTGCCTGGCTGGTTGCCTGCCTGCCAGTTGCCTGCCTGGCTGGTTGCCTAAATGGTTGCTGCCTGGCGGGTTTTGCCTGGCTGGATGCCTCCCTAACTGCCTGCCTGACTCCCTACCTGGGTGCCTACCTGCCTAGCTGGTTGCCTGCCTGCAGGGTCCCTGGCTGGTTGCCTAGCGGTTGCCTGCCTGGCAGGCTATCTGCCTGGTTGCCTACCTGGCTGCTTGCCTGCCTGGCAGCCTGCCTAACTGGTTGCCTGCCGGGAAGGCTGCCGGGCGGGTTGCCTGCCTGGCTGGTTGCCTGTTTGGCTGGTTACCTCCTTGCTGGTTGCCTGCCTGGCTGGTTGCTTGTTTGGCTGGTTACCTCCTTGGCTGGTTACCTCCTTGGCTTTTGCCTGCCTGGCTGGTTGCCTAGCTGGTTGCCTGTCTGGCAGGCTGTCAGCATAGTTGCTGATCCCCTGTATATGTGTATGTTATCTGAGTTCATAGTACCTTTCCATATGTTTTACATCATGACCCCTTTGCTAGGCCCAGTGACTAGCATGGTGATGTCACATGATGCCGCATGTGAGCATGAGACACGCTGCCTCTCTCTCAGATTATGCATAGACCTAAAGGGCAACAGGACAGGCTAGGCTGGGCTCCCCTCTCACACTCTGTTAACCCTTTGACTGTTTCGGGGCCCCTCTGAAACTGTCATTCTATGTCGCCAAATATTCGAAAAAAAAAAAATTATTTTTTTCTTATGAAAATGTTAGGAATATTTTTACTAGTGTTTTAAGCCAAAAAAAAATTTTTTTGCATCAGTACTTCCCGAGATATAGAGCCGCAAAGTTTGCAGAAATTGACGTGCGTACGGCAACAGGGGCGACTGCCCCACCCGGTATTCTTTTATTTACTCTAATTCAAAGGTTTTCTTGCATTTTTCAGTTTTTTTTCTGTTCCGGGTAACTTATGTGCCTGTGAGACCAATGTAAGGTGCATTGTTCAAATATACACTCATTGTTTAAAACACAATAACAGAACAAACTTTATTCACTATTAGTTTGTGTATACACTTTTGTTAACACAAACAAACAATACAAAACAATGTTTATTACTATTGTTCCATAATATATATACTTATGTACAGTCACTAAAACACTTTTCCTAGAACTGCTGAAAGCTTGTGGAACTCTTTGAAACATGGGTATATATGCAGGGGGGCACTTCACACTCCTCACACATAAAACGGTGTCTCTGCGTGTTTGTGGGCGTTTTGTGGTATGCATACATACAACACCTCTTCTGAGCATTTTTCTTGGCAGTAGTAGGAGGCAGTTGTATGGGGTAGTGATCACCAGGCCTAAAACGAGATGACGTCTGTGGGCGCTGGTCTATTGCAGGGTTGCTCCTTGGTACTTTGCAATTATTTGTCTGATTACTGACAGGCAAAATTCACCATATTTTGGTGTTTTGTTGGTCTTCAACTTGTTATATGTTATAAAGCATTTAGCATAGAGTTTATCAACAAGATGAAAAAAAGTTTGATATACCACTTATAACTCTTGCGTACACAGTCTGCAAAACCCCAAACTGCATGTCACATTTGTCCACATAAGCGCATATTTTTTGAAAGGGTTTTAGTCATGACAGCTCAGGCTTTTAGAAAGGGTTCATTGGTCTTTCGTTGTCCCTGCACTGGGTACCATTTCGTTATGTGAACTGATGTCAACAAAGTGCATCACGTTTGTCATGCCACTGAATGCCGATGTCATTGGGAGCAAAGGTGCAAACCCAAACCCCTGCGAGTGGCCAGTCGAACCTTGGCATATGTTGCGATTACCAGCACGTGCACAACACGTCTGTCAGTTTCACTCGCAAGAAATCACTGAGTAAGGGCTTGTTACCATTATCGTAAATAAAATATGCCCCTTACCAAATATGGGTTTCCTCATTGTTCGAACCCATCACCAGAATACCCCAAAAACTTCATGGTACTTTAAAGTATTTACTGCCAGTGTACCAATAATAATTTATTAAAACAACCACTTCTGCAATCAACAGTAAAAAATAGCTTTATACCAAACGTTCCTCTGCTTGTATAATTGTTAAGAGAGTTTCCTTTGAATAAAATCAAGGACTCATCAATAAACAAGCTTCCCCGAAGGGATAAAAATACATGCAGCACTTTTGTTTCAGACATAAACACATTTCTTATCTTTTAATCTGTCGTTCTGTCAGCTGGTTTGTCTGAAAAGTGTAAAAACAAACAGTATCAGGAAACATTGGACACCTATAATGTCACTAAAAAACGGAGTTGAAACAGGGGATCTGTTGTCCAGTATGTGGTACAGTGTGTATACAATGTGATAAGCATATTGTGGCAAAAAACAGACATCTCTGCACATTGTCCCTTCCACTGTGTAGCCTGAATTTTGGGAGAGAATTGTATTTGCCATGGTGTAAATAACAGTAGTAAATTTGTTCCCTGACAATGATGTCCACAGGGGTTCAACAAAAAAAAACTCAAAGCATCCAGATCATGGCATTTTCCAAGTGGACAAGATGCTTATTCCACTTTGTTTCTCAAAGTCAGGGACTGGACCCAAAATCGTCACCGTCCTGCCAATCCCAGATGCGTCGCTGGTGGGGCCTGGATTTGTACCGTGGTTGTGGCTGTGCAGGTTGTGGTGGTGCAGTTGTGGCAGTGTGGGTAGGTGAGGCGTTGTTTTGCTGGTCAGCCGCGTCTAGTACGGCCCGGTGATGGCCACAGGGCCGTGCCACCCCCATTACACCACCACTGCCTCCTCCCTCACGCACCATTCATACCCCACCTTACAATATCGTCATCTTTACTATCAGGTCGTGGTGTGGGCCACGGGAGCTCCCAGATTTCTCCTTCCCCCTTGAACCATATGAAACACTACCAGACGCATCTACGTCGACATACTGGCCTCACTGGGAATATTCACTCTCACTGTCCTAGAACTGCTTCAATGACCTTGAATCACTATCACTTCACTATCACATCACTGCTCATCAGGTGTTGCCACGACCAATGTTCCTCTTTCGTCCTGGTCAGGCGAACGTGAACATGAACAGCCGGCACAGACCGAGGTGAAGTTGTGGGTCATCTGGGTTTTCGTCACTAGTACGTATCCTGGCACTTTTTTCGGTAACACTACTTGGAAAACCTTTAATTCACTGCACTGACACTTTCATCGCTGTTAGAAACTATCACTTTGGGGAAAAAAAACCTCCAATCCGCCGAGGAGTGAGGAACTTCCTTACCGAGAGCATGGTGAAAATGGACTGACAACATGGCGTTCCCCAATGCACCGTAGGTCCCAGATTTTTTCACAGGTGCAACCAGACCACTAGACCCATTCTCTCCGTGTAGCCTACCCGGCTTTTGGCCTCGATTTTAAGCCGCTAGAATTGTGCGTATAAATCGTCAAACATTGGGTCATAAGAAAGTATTTATACGTCGGGAACAGCAAAGGTTATATAGTGGGTTTCCCCCCAACAGGTGTTTTTTTCTCCAACCATTTATACTCCATGAACCCTCTCAAAATGGGGGCAGCGGTGGGATAATTGGACGGATTGGGCGTTTACATTCCTTTATGTGCATACGACCACCTACATTCTACCTACTCGGAAAAATTTAGTTCCCCTCGTGCCAAAAGTATTTATTCTGGCTTGGGTTTTTCTGAACGATCCTACCAGGGGGTGGCCAACCCCTTTGGGGCAATCATTTAACTAAGCGTAGAGCTACATTCACTAGTGACTGTGGAATTACTAATTGGTATACCTTCTGCTTGGGTACCCAATTGGCTGTTCAATACCCGTAATTCGCTCATTACAAGTCCACTAATGGGTCGGGCTTACAGTCAGAACAAGTCTTCCTGGAGCAGGAATCAAATCACACCAGACCACAAAGATCGATCTTCTTAGGGGGAATGAACAAATCGGTGGGTGGCAAATTCCCCGGGTGAAAAAAAGCTAAATCTATAGTACACAATAGAGCAAGGGAGAACGATCTTTCTATCTCTCATGCAAGCATAGGGGGAAAAGAAATGAACATGGCAACAATATGGTATCATTCTGAGTTGACCAGTGACAAGTTTTCAAATAAAGAAGACTGCTCCTATAAATTTTAACAACATGTGAAGTTACTTGAGAAATAACTTTTACATTTCACGGTTACTGCAACAAGGATAGTATCACTATCTGGGAAAACAAGGAACAACAACACTCAAGGATAACATAGCCACGAAATGTCTTTCTCACAGCTGGACATCAGCAAGAGATAGCAAAAAATCATTACAAATAAATTCTTCACAAAACGTCCCCTGAAGTAAGACTATTGAACAAGTCGCCACGCAGGGATAGTTAAATCTCAGCAGCCAGATTGTCTGAGGGTTCCCCTGAAACCCAAGGAATTCATTCCCGTGCA
>NW_026506223.1:0-15087 GCF_026875155.1 Cherax quadricarinatus
CCAGTAATGGGACTGGTAAAAAAGGGGTCTTTTTTATTTTAAATTTGTGGGGGGGTGGCCCTGGTGTTGTGGGCTGGGGTGGGTGGGATTCCCGGGTGTTTAAAAGGGCGTGTGGGGGGCATCCTGGGACACCCGACATAATCTGCCCGACATGCTCAACATAACAAGGGTTTTCTATATATAGTATGTCATTGTTGTCAACTAGGACTGTATACCATGTACATGTACTTGTAGTAAATAATGATCTTATTATTATTATTATTATTACTGGTGTGGGTGGCATCCTGGGTGTTAGTGGACTGGTGTGGGTGGCATCCTGGGTTAGTGGACATGTGTGGGTGCATCCGGGTTTTTTAGTGGACGGTGTGGGTGGCATCTGGGATGTTTGTGACTGGTGTGGGGGCATCCTGGGTTTAGTGGACTGGTGTGGTGGCATCTGGGACACTGCATAATCTCCCGACATGCTCACATAACAAGGGGTTTTCTATATAGTAGTATGTCATTGTTGTCAACTAGGACTGTATACCATGTACATGTACTTGTAGTAAATAATGATCTTTTAATTATTATTATTATTACTGGTGTGGGTGGCATCCTGGGTGTTAGTGGACTGGTGTGGGTGGCATCCTGGGTGTTAGTGGACTGGTGTGGGTGGCATCCTGGGTGTTAGTGGACTGGTGTGGGTGGCATCCTGGGTGTTAGTGGACTGGTGTGGGTGGCATCCTGGGACACTGACATAATCTGCCCGACATGCTCAACATAACAAGGGGTTTTCTATATAGTAGTATGTCATTGTTGTCAACTAGGACTGTATACCATGTACATGTACTTGTAGTAAATTTAAGATCTTATTTTTTTATTTTTATTATTTTTACGGGGTGGGGGCATCCTGGGGGGTTGGGGGGACTGGGTGGGTGGCACCCCTGGGTTTTAGGGGACGGTGTGGGGCATCCGGGGAAAATTTTGGAAAATAAATCTCTCGAAAATGCTCAACATAAAAAAGGGGTTTTCAATTTTAGTAGTATGTCTTGTTTGTAAACTGGGGCCAGAAATACCATGTACATGAAACTTGAAAGAAAAAATTATCTTTTTATTATTTTTTTATTTTTTAACGGGGTTTGGGGGGCATCCTGGGTGTTAGGGGACGGGTTTGGGGGTAGAAACCTGGGTGTTAGGGGCTGGTGGGGAAGAAACCGGGTGTTATTGGACTGAGGGGGTGCATCCGGGGTTGTTAGTGGACGGTGGGGGTGGCTTCCGGGGTGTTAGTGGACTGGTGGGGGGTGCATCCGGGGTTTAGGGGACTGGGGGGGTGGCATCCTGGGTGTTTAGGGGGCTGGTGGGGGTTTGGGCAATCCTGGACACGGGACAAAAATCGCCCGCCAGGGCCAAAACCCTAAAAAGGGGGTTTTTTTCTATATAGTGAGTAAAATTTGTTGTCAACTAGGACTGTATACCATGTACAAAACTTGTTTTAAAAAAATGACTATTTAATTTTTAAATTATTTTTAAGGGTTGGGGGGGCCCATCCGGGGTGTTGGGTGGACTGGTGGGGGGAGAAACCGGGGTTGGTTGTGGACGGGTGTGGTGGAAACCTGGGTGTTAGGGGGACGGGTGTGGGTACATCCTGGGTTTAGTGGACTTGGGTTGGGGGTGGCATCCGGGACACGGGAACAAAAATCTGCCCCGACATGCTAAAACAAAACCCAAGGGGTTTTTCTATATAGTATATTTCATTGTTGTCAACTGGGAAACTGTAAAACCCATTTACATGTACTGTAGTAAATAAGATCTTATTATTTTATTTTTATTAAACGGGGGGTGGGGTGGCATCCTGGTGTTGGGTGGACAGGGGTGGGTGGGCATCCGGGTTTTAGGGGACTGGTTTGGGTGGCACCCCGGGGGGTTATTGGACTGGGGGGGGTACATCCTGGGGTGTTAGGGGACGGGTGTGGGTGGCACCCGGGGTTTATTTGGAGGTGTGGGGGCATCCTGGGTGTTAGGGGGACTGGTGTGGGGGGCACCCCGGGGACACTGACATAATCTGCCCAAATTTGCTCAACAAAAAAGGGTTTTTTTTCTTATAGTATATGTCTTTGGGTTTCAATTTGGGACTGAAATACCATGACCAAGGTGGGGGGGGAATTTAAAATAATTTTCTTTATTATTATTATTTTTATTTGGTTTGGGGGGCCCATCCTGGGTGTTAGGGGGACGGGTTGTGGGTGGCATCCGGGGGTTTTTATGGCCCGGGTTGTGGGTACATCCTGGGTTTTTATTGGACTGGGTGGGTTCCACCGGGGTCTTAGTGGACTGGGGGTGGGGGCACCGGGGGTGTTAGTGGACTGGGGGGGGGGGGCTTTCCTGGGTTTATTGGCCCTGGTTGGGGCACCCCTGGGTGTTAGGGGATTTGGGTGGGGGGAAAATCCTGGGGGGTTAGTGGACGGGTTTTGGGGGGAAACCTGGGTGTTATGGGCCGGTGTGGGGAAAGCACCGGGGTTTTTTGGGAACGGGTTTTGGGTACACCCTTTGGTTTTAGGGGGACTGGTGTGGGGGGCATCCTGGGTGTTATGGACTGGTGTGGGGGGCACCCTGGGTGTTAGTGGACTGGGTGTGGGGGGCACCCCGGGGGAACACTGTAAAACCTGTACATTTCCCTTGTATAAATAAATGATCTTATTATTTTTAACATTATTTTTAGTCCTCAAAAAAAATTTTTTTTTAAACGGGAACGTAAAAATGATTTTTTTAAAACTTTTCTTATATTCATATAAATATTAATAAATCATAAAGAATAGCTAAAAAAGCTCTTTAAAACAAATAAAACTTTTAAAAAGAAAATTTAAAAAAATGAAAAAGAATAAAAGGGTTTTTAAAAGCTTTTAAAAAAGCATTTATTAAAAATTTTACGGTTTGTCAAAATTTAAAAAACTATATTTTATAATTAAAAGAAAAATGAAAATTTTAAAAAACCCCGGGGGACTTCAGGAAGAGGACGACATTGGAGAATTCATAAGGATTATGACTGGACACGATTGGAAAACAGTGTGATTTTTGTTTTTCGCAAATCGTGTTAGTTTGAAAATCGTTTTTAGTTTAGCACAGATTAGCGTAAACCCCGGGGTGTTTCCTTTGGACTTGTTCAGTGCTTAAAGAGAAAGGGGACCCCACAGAGGGGGGGCAGGGGCCCCTTTGGGGGCCTGAGCCTCCCCCTCGCACCAAAAGTGGGGGGCGGGTAGGTCACAGGCACCCGCTCTGCTGCGGGGCTTTTGTCCCCACACCTACGGGCCCCCAAACCTAAAATCCAGAGAGGGGCCCTAAACGCCCCTTTTGGAATGGGGGGGACAGTTGGGGGAACGACGGGGGGAAAGGTGGGACCCCCCCCACCAAAAAGGGCCCAAAGGGATCCCAGTGGAGACTACGGGTCCCTCCCAAACTGCCACTGGGGGTCCGTCGGCAGCCCCTACCCAAGAAAGACTTGCCCCCCCAGTTTGGCCATAGGGGCCCGGGGAAAGGGAAGCCAAGGATGTACCCTCCTCAATGGCAAAAAAAGGAGCCACCCCAGGTCCCTACACCCATTTCTTTGGGGCCCCCAAACAGGGGGAGGGGGACTGGTTGCCCTCCACGTGGGGGAGGTTTTTCCCCGTAAACTTTGGGCGCAAGCAACCGGGGCCCTTTCAACAAATTAAAATTCCCAACTAGGGGTTTTGTAAGGTATCTGGAAGGTTTCCCCCAAACCCCCAAGTTCTGCTGCGAGTTCACTCTCAGGAACGAGGTTCTGGTCATTCCTCGGACAAACCCTCTTAGGGAGGATTTTAAAGGGGGCTGGTTGTGCCCCCAAAACCCAGCATGGGGGGGCCCTGTTTGGGGCTTTTAAAATTTGTAAAAAGGGGGGTGTTTTAAAAACGCCCGTGCCCCTCCCACTGGACCCCTTTTTTGGAAATCCCAATTTTGGTCAAGGGGGGAGCAAACTCCCCTGCAAGGGTAAAAAGGGTGCCCACCCGCCAGGTCCCTGATCCACCAAAAAGGGTCCTTTCCCCACGCACCTGGACCTTGGGGTCGGGGGAAAAACCCAAACCCCGACCATCCCCGGGCAGGCCCCATAAAATTTTCTTAAAAACTGCCCAGGTTTTTCAATCATATTGCGGGCCAAACCTCCAGCGGGAGAAGAAGTGGGGTGTGGGCACCCCAAGGCACCGACCAAAGGACTGCATTGAAAACCTAAAAACATCCACCGGCGAACCCTTGGGGGCCAGCCCCCAAAGGGGTGCCCCCTGCTCAAAAAAGGCACCAAGGGCCGGGAAAACCGGAGGGGCCGGGTAAGGGGTTTTGGCAACACGGCAGCAGGTTCTTTCACGGAAAAACCCAGGGCCCCCCGCCCCAAACCCAGCCTTGGAACTGCCCAGAAAACAGTCAGCATGGGCTCCAATCACGGTTCCCCCGGGATACCAAGGGGGGAAATACCACGAGTTCCCACACGGGGCTCCCAGGGGGGGCCCTCAGAGGGAAAGACACGGGTTTTTTGCAGCAGCGGGGTCTACTGCGGCGTCAGATGGAAAGGTGGCCAAGAAGGCAAATCATTGGAAACCAGCCACAGGCCAGGCACACTCCCCACGGGTCCCAGCGGGCACCAACTTTCCTTCCCAAAAACCCCCCAGAAAGGCCCTTTCCCCCAAGGACAGGCCCCTCCTGTAAACCCCCACCGACAGCAGGGGGCCCCCCCGCCGGGGATTTGGGAAGCCCTGGCCACTCATGCCGGGGCCCAGGGTAAACCCAGCTTATGCTGCTGAAAGGGGCGCGGGCCCCCCAAAATAAACCCCGTGAAAACCCCGCCCCGCCCCGACGGTCGTCCAGCTCAAATGCCCTGCAGAGGTAGTGGTCGAATCCTTTCCGGGTCGGGCTGAAGAAAAAACCCTCGGGGTCCTCTCAGCGCTTTTCCCCGGGCGCCCTGCTGGCCCGTGGCAGGGGGGACCGGGGGGCGGGGGCCCAGGGCAGCTCCTGTTCCCTGGATCGGGGTGGTCCTCCCGGGCCGGAAAAACTCGATTTGGAAAATTCAAGCCATCATCCAGGGGTCCTTCCAGTTTTGGATGGAGGAGGGGCCCCGGGGCCCCCAACAAAAGGACACATCCCATCAAGATGGAATCAGTGAGCCACCTCTGCGGCCCTTTTAAGAACCTCCATGGAACATTTTTGGGGCAGGCGGAAAATTTACTTAATTTATTGAAGCTCAGTTCAGGGTGAGGGTTTTTCTTCCCCGTTTAGGAGACACTCACCGAATTTTTTCAGTCAAAAGCACCAGAAATTTCCCGGGGTTCCTGCCACCTTCACGCCTGGAAGGGACTGGCAGGGGCAAAGGCGATTTTACTCAGGACCACTATCCCTCATTCAATCCCACTACCCCCCCGACTGTGGGGGGGACTAAAAGGTTCAGGGTGTACCCTAACACCTGGCCGGAGGCCGGGGCCCCTCTTGGTTTTTCAATATTTTCAGAACTCTCGGTACAAAACCCTTTAACATCTCAAGGGGGCAGCACTCGCCCCCACGGGGGGGGTCTTGTTTGGCCTGGGGGGTGTCAAATGCCCCCACCCAAAGAACCCGGGGGCCCCCCCTACCAACGCACTGGGAGGGACCTTTCGGCTGTGCTGGGGGAGGGCCCTAAATCGCCCTCCCAATAAAAGGGAAACCAACCCACACAAAGGTGGCCGCTTGGATTTCACACTAAACTCTAGGCGGTTTCTCTCGAGCGCGAGATGGGGGGGTCCACCCCCGTCCACCCAGTGATCCTTTGCAGTGGCACTACTCCCGAAGGTCCACATGCCCGCTCCCCACAAAAATACCCCCCCAAAGGAATCTAAAAAAGGCCGACTGGCAGGGGCTTCCAGAGGTCATTGGGGCGTTTGGTGGGTGGGTTTTCCCCCCCCTTCCCCGAAAAGACCCAGATGAGGCGGGGTCCCAAAACTTGCAGGTGGCCTTTACAATTTCAGCTGAGGCACAATACCTAAATTACAGGGGGGGTCTTAAACGGGGACTGGTGGTTTTAAAAAAATGGGGGACATCGGGGAAAAGGGAAAAATACCGCATCAAAATTTTTAAGCAAAAATGCAACAGGCTAAACCCACGGTTGCTTTCCAAAGCGTCCCTCAGGGGAAAGGGGCGGGTGCACCCAGTCTCCCCACAGGGGCCGGGAGGCAAAAAGGTTTGAGTGGGGTGCCCCCTTCAGCTACCCCCAAATTTTCGGGGAAATTTTGGGCCAAATTACTTGGCCACTGGGGAAGCGCGCAGTGGTGGGGTCGGTTTTCACCCAGACCCCCCAACGGAGGCAGAGCGTCTGGGGGGAAACCATTCCCCTCCCCGAGCGGCCATGGCCCCAACTGCCTCAGGATCCCCCAAACCTCCAAGCCCCCCTCCTTCCTAGAAGGGTATGGGGGATCCGGGGAGCATGGGGGCCAGGGGGGTGGGGGGTTTCACCCCGGGTTGGGGGGAAGGGCCCACCCGAAACCCGGGCTCCAGGCAGCCTTTTCCCTCTCATCGAGACACTGCTCCGGGGGATTTATGGGATCACCTATTGGGAAGATCACTTTGGTTTTTGCCTTCTGGACATTTACTGTCCCGGAAATCAAACAACCAGACTTGGCGACCGGCAAACTCCCTTCTTGGAAAGGTGCAAAACATATAACCATTCCTAAGGGCCTGGGATCCGGCAAATGGAGACCCATCTCCCTCCCATTTTAATTTCGAAGGTGTCTGAAAGGATGGTGTTTGGAAACGCCCCGAGGTGGAAGCTTTGCCCCCCCAAAACACCCCTTTGGCTTTCACCAGAGGAGTGGGCACTTTCGAAAACCTTATTTTCCACTTTTACTGGGCCGGGATTGGTCCCGGGAAACCCAAAATTGTTGTCTTTCTTTACCTCAGAAAGCTTTTGGGGCAGCCAGGGGGCACCTCCATCCTCTCATCTTTGGGCCCCAGGGGATTTTAAAGGCAGGTGCCAAGGGCTTTTTTGTTCCTATCCCAGGACGGTGGGGCCCGGGGACCTTCCAGGGGGATGCCTCTTTTCTCAAAACCCTGGACAATGGGACTCCACAGGGCGGGGGGCTTTTGTCCCACCCTTTTCAATGTACTGATCACCACTGGGGTGCCTGCCTTTCCTCCAGAGGGGCCAACCTCCTCCAGCTATGCCGATGACCTGGCACTTGTCCCTACCTAGGAAGCGCCGGCTTTTGCAGCGTGCCCAGGGGGGACCCTCGATCGCGGCTTCCACCGCCGGCACCCTTTTTACTCAAGATAACTCAGGGAAAATCCAAAGCCATGATCCTTCGCACCAAGGGGGCCCATTCCCGAGGCTGCGGGGCCTGGGCAACGACCTGGAGTGGGGTTCCCCAGTTATAGGTACCTTTTGGGGGGGAACTCATTGAAAAGGCACCCACCATTCCCGAAACAGTGCACCACATTAAAAAAGAGGCCTGCAAGGGGCCCCCCCCGGGGGATTGAAATGCCATGGCCAACCCAGGGTTGGGGCCAGCCTCGGGGTCCGGGGGGTTGTTATTTCATTCCAAAAGGGAATAGGGCCCTCTTTGACTATGGGGGACTTGCTCTGGGTTCCACGCCAGAAACCCCCCAAACATCAAGTCCCTCTTGTTTATCCAGGGAAAACCCCGCTGTACCGGGGGGCCCTGCTGGGGCTCCTGGGTGGGGGCCCAATTTCCGTGGCCCTGAACCCCTTTAGGGGGCAGCTACAAGGGGCCCTTTTAAGACAGATCCAAACTGGGAAACCCGCCAGGGGGATTGCAAAGTAACTCCGAAATCCCAGGGGGGTACAAACTGATTAAAAGATTTACGGGTCCACCAGGGACAGGGCATTCCACTCATCCCCCGGCCCCGATGGATGGGTCGGTAGCAAAATGCCCCCAGAAGCTCTTCCCATGACATTGCTTTCCAAAGGGGGGGGGCTGCGCAGACGGGGAGTGAAATACACGGGGCACCCCCCGGGCCCCCAGAGCTGTTTGCGGTGAGCGGACACCCCCACCAACAGCAAAGCCCTTTCAAACCCGGGGCAATTTCTGCACCAAACCCCCTCGGCCCAGCAAAATTTTTGGGGGCGGAAGGCCCCGGGGTGTGCCGGGATTACAAATGATGGCCCAGAACCCAGTGGCCCGGCCGCACACGGGTGGGGTGTTCCACACAATCTGACAGCAGGTTTGGGGCCCCCCCAGACCATTTGGCCCCCAACCTCCAGGCCGAACCCTTTTTCCATCCAACAAGGGTCTGCGGCCCTGCCTTGCAGGCCCAATTTAGCATCCCCCCCTCATCCACGTTGAAAAACCCGGGGCAGCAATCCAAACCTTTTTGCAAAAGAGAGCCAAAGGGCAACATACACTTAATCCCCATCCATCCGGGTGACCTGCAGACTCTATTTTGGGGGGAGGGCGTCCTGGGCACCCCACCGGGTCCCGAGCCATTGGTTTTTCCCTGGGAATGATGCGCAATGGGCTGGGTAGGACTGCAACCCTCCCCAGGCCCGCCACAGGGTGCGACTCCATCACCCCAAAACCCGATTGCGCTGTTTTTGGGTGCTGGTTTCAGCCGGGGGGGGCCCATTCCCTACCCGGGGAAATCAGGAGCTCTGTTGGGGATTTCAGGGCGACCCACAGGGTTGGGGGGCCCCCTCCAAGTCCTTCCGGGCAAATCCAGGAACTGAGGGTGGGATTTTCCACCGCCTACGCTTAGGGTATCTTTACCCCCTTTGGGGGGATTGTTGAACGGGGGACGAGAGGAAACTTCTGTGCCCTTTTTGACCCAATGGTTTTCCAAAAGCCCTTGTGGCCAACCCCCCTGTTTAAATGCCCCGGGTACAAACCCCCCTTTGCCGTAGAACTTCCCCCTGACCCCAGTAGGGCAGACCCGAGAGAATAGGGACCCCATCTTGTGACTTAAGGGTGTCAGGGACTTGGAAACCTTACTTCCCGTCCTTCATGTCATTTCCGGCCCCCCCCCCCTGAAGTTTCTGGGGAGGGCCTGCTTTGGGGCCCCATTGCACGCACACCAGCCACTGTTAGTGCACACTAACGGGAATTGGGGGGGGGGGGCAAACTGGCCATAGGGCCGGTGAGGTACCCCCCCCTTAAACCCGGGGGGGACCTGCCACCCCAGGGGGGCAAGTAAGGGGGTAAATGTCACTTCCCCACCCGGGGAGCCAATGGGCCGGGCAACCAAAAAGGAAAAGCCCGGCCGGGAATTTCCGCGGGCAAAAAGAAAGAATAAAAATTTAAACACGATTTGACCCCATGACTAACCCCTTCCCAGGGTAGGGTAGTGCCTGAAATCCGAGACTTTTGCTCATAGGACTGTCTTTCCCCCCCCTTTTGGGCCCCCCTTGGGGGGGGATGGCAACCAGAGAGGCCCAGCTTGTGGCTAGGCCTGGGACGTTGGGCCCAAAGATGGGGGAGGTACTTTTTGCCCCTTCCATGGGAGAAATTAGGTCTCAGACACCCCCTAAAAGGGGGCCAAGGCCGGGGCCAAACCCCTTTGGGCGGCCCGGGGGAGAATAACCCGCTAATCTTTAAAATAAATAACTAAATATTTTTAAAAACTTTGATTGTTTCGGGTTTTGTTTAAATTTTTTTTAAAAACCTTTTGATAGGTTTTTAATTTTTAAAATTACCAATATCATTTTTTTTTTTTAAATTAAATTTTTAGGGAGAAACAATTTAAATATTTAAAAAAAAGTTTTTTTGAGTAATGGGAAAAAAGAGAATTTGGGAAAATGGGGAGCAAATTATGGGTTTGGGTCCGAGGTGAGTTTTGGTCAGGAGCGGGGGAATAAGTGGAAAAGCTGGGGTAATCCTGGAAAGATTTAGTAGATCAGTGGGTGCGGGGGGAGATTTATTTGGAAAGCGGGAGATCAGTGATGCTAGTAGATCATGGATCTGGGGTAATCCTGGATGCTGGGAAAAACAGTGGGTGCTGGGGTAGACCCGTGGATGCTGGGGTAGAACAGTGGATGCTGGAGTAGATCAGTGGATGCTGGAGTAGATCAGTGATGCTGGGTAGAACAGTGGATGCTGGGGTAGAACAGTGGATGCTGGGATAGATCAGTGGATGCTGGGGTAGATCAGTGGATGCTGGGGTAGATCAGTGGATGCTGGGTAACAGTGGATGCTGGGTAGATCAGTGGATGCTGGGGTGGATCAGTGATGCTGGGGTAGATCAGTGGATGCGGGTAGAATCAGTCAATGCTGGGTAATCAGTGGATGCTGGGTTGATCAGTGGATGCTGCAGTAGATCAGTGGATGCGGGGTAGAACGTGGATGCTGGGGTAGATCAGTGGATGCTGGGGTAGATCAGTGGATGCTTGGGTAGATCATCAATGCTGGGGTAGATAAAGTGGATGCTGGGTAGATCAGTGGATGCTGGAGTAGATCAGTGGATGCTGGGTAGAACAGTGGATGCTGGGGTAGATCAGTGGATGCTGGGGTGGATCAGTGGATGCGGGGTAGATCAGTCAATGCTGGGGTAGATCAGTGGATGCTGGTGTGATCATGGATGCTGGGTAGATCAGTGGATGCTGGGGTAGAACAGTGATGCTGGGTAGATCAGTGGATGCTGGGGTAGATCAGTGGATGCTGGGGTAGATCATGTGATGCTGGGTAGAACAGTGGATGCTGGGGTAGATCAGTGGAGGCTGGGGAAGATCAGTGGAATATCTCGGGTAGATCAGTGGATGCTGGGTAGATCAGTGATGATGGGGTTAATCAGTGGATACTGGGGTAGATCAGTGGATGCTGGGGTAGATCAGTGGATGCTGGGGTAAATCAGTGGATGATGGGGTAGATCAGTGGATGCTGGGTAGATCAGTGGATGCTGGGGTAAACAGTGGATGCTGGGGTAGATCAGTGGAGTGCGTGGGGTAGATCAGTAGATACTGGGTAAATCAGTGATGCTGGGGTAGAACAGTGGATGCTGGGGTAGATCAGTGGAATGCTGGGGTAGATCAGTGGATGCTGAGGTAGATCAGTGGATGCTGGGGTAGATCAGTGATGCTGGTGTAGAATCAGTGGGATGCTGGGGTAGATCATAGGGTATGGATCTGGGGTAGATAAGTGGATGCTGGAGTAATCAGTGGATCTGGGTAGAACAGTGGATGCTGGGGTAGATCAGTGGATGCTGGTGTAGATCATGGATGCTGGGTAGATCAGTCATGCTGGGGTAGATAAGTGGATAGCTGGGTAGATCAGTGGATGCTGGTAGAATCAGTGGATGCTGGGTAGAATCAGTGGATGCTGGGGTAGATCAGTGGAATGCTGGAGTAGATCATGGGCAGGCTGGGGTAGATCATGGATGCTGGAGTAGATCAGTGGATGCTGGGGTAGAACAGTGGATGCTAGGCGGTACATCAGTGGATGCTGGGGTAGATCAGTGGATGCTGGGTAGATCAGTGGATGCTGGGTAGATCAGTGGATGGCTGCAGTAGATCAGTGGATGCTGGGTAGAACAGTGGATGCTGGGTAGATCAGTGGATGCTGGGTAGATCAGTAGATTGCTGGGTAGATCAGTCAATGCTGGGGTAGATAGTGGATGCTGGGGTAGATCAGTGGATGCTGAGTAGATCAGTGGATGCTGGGTAGAACAGTGGATGCTGGGTAGATCAGTGGATGCTGGGGTGATCAGTAGATGCTGGGTAGATCAGTGGAATGCTGGGTAGATCAGTCAATGCGGGTAGATCAGTGGATGCTGGTGTTGATCAGTGGATGCTGGGTAGATCAGTGGATGCTGGGGTAGAACAGTGGATGCTGGGGTGATCAGTGGATGCTGGGTAGATCATGATGGACTCCTGGGGTAGATCATGGATGCTGGGGTAGAACAGTGGATGCTGGGGTAGATCAGTGGAGGCTGGGGAAATCAGTGGTACTCGGGTAGATCAGTGGATGCTGGGGTAGATCAGTGGATGATGGGGTTAATCAGTGGATGCTGGGGTAGAACAGTGGATGCTGGGGTAGATCAGTGGATGCTGGGTAGATCAGTAGATGCTGGGTAGATCAGTCAATGCTGGGGTAGATAATGAGGAATGTGATGGGTAGACAGTGGCTGGGGTAGATCAGTGGATGCTGGGGTAAGATCAGTGGATGCTGGGGTAGATCATGATGCTGGGGTAGATCAGTGGATGCAGGGGTAGATCGGGATGTGGGTACGATGGATTGGGTAGATACAGTGGATGCTGGGTAGATCAGTGGATGTGGGGTAGATCAGTGGAGATGGGGTAGATCAGTGGATGCTGGGTAGATCAGTGGATGCTGGGGTAGAACAGGAAAAGTGATGCACTGACTGGGGTAGATCAGTGGATCGGGTAGATCAGTGGATGCGGGGTAGATTAGTGGAAGGTGGGGTAGATCAGTGGATACTGGGGTAGATCAGTGGATGCTGGGGTAGATCACTGGACGCTGGGGTAGATCAATGGATACTGGGGTAGATCAGTGGATGCTGGGGTAGATCAGTGGATGCTGGGGTAGATCAGTGGATGCTGGGGTAGATCAGTGGATGCTGGGGTAGATCAGTGGATGCTGGGGTAGAACAGTGGATGCTGGGGTAGATCAGTGGATACTGGGGTAGATCAGTGGATACTGGGGTAGATCAGTGGATGCTGAGGTAGATCAGTGGATGATGGGGTAGATCAGTGGATACTGGGGTAGATCAGTGGATGCTGGGGTAGATCAGTGGATGCTGGGGTAGATCAGTGGATGATTGGGTAGATCAGTGGATGCTGGGGTAGATCAGTGGATGCTGGGGTAGATCAGTGGATGCTGGGGTAGGTCAGTGGATGTTGGGGTAGATCAGTGGATGCTGGGGTAGATCATTGGATGATGGGGTAGATCAGTTTATGCTGGGGTAGATCAGTGGTGTTAACTAATTTCCAATGTTCTCTCCAAGGCAACAAACATCTGTGTGTTATGGTAGACCATTTCACCAGATATTGTGAGTTAGTTCCTATTGCAGATAAGACTGTCGAGACAGTAGCTAAAGCGTTTAAAGGACGCATTATCTGCTGGCATACCACCCCTAAGTCCCTAGTAACAGATAATGGAGGTGAATTCTGTAATGAAATTCTTGAAAATTTGTGCACCTTGTACAAGATCTCTAAATCTACCATTGTTCCTCATCATCCTGCCAGCAATGGGTTAGCGGAACGAACCAATAAGAAAGTACTTGATGTCTTGAGAGCCACTATCAATCCAAGCAGTGAAACTTGGGATGAAGTTATACCTGATGTGCAGTGTGCTATAAATTCTGCTTACAATGTTTCTATAGGTGACACTCCTCATTATGCACTGTACGGTGTAGATAAACGTTTGTTTGCCTTATGAGTTGTTATATTCTAATCCGAAACCAAATTTTCAACCCTGATGATTTCATAGCAACTCGTACCAGCTTAGCTCAAAGTGTTTTTAGAAGAATCCGTGAAACACTTCATAAATCAACAGCAGAATTTACAGGAGTCGCAAACACTCGAGCAAAGCCATCCAAAATCAAAGTAGGTTCGAGAGTTATGCTGATTAACTTTAACAAAACGTCTGCAATGCCAAAGCTTGATCAAAAGTTTGTTGGTCCTTATAGAGTAGTTGAACATATCACTGGTAATAAGTATAAGGTTAGAGAGATTAGTACTGGTCAGTATAAAGAATCGCATTTAGATCATATGAAGTTAGTATGTGATGATAATGATGTTCCAACCCAGACTAATGTGACAGACACTGACAATCCTCCTGATCCTGTACTCTCTTCCTCTGATACTCAGTCAGACGATCAACCTGAATGTCGTTTATTTTCCCTACGTACACGACAGGTATTGAGAAATCCTCAAGTATCATTTGTAACATCCAATTCAGATTTGCCTCAAATACAGCATGAGTTTAGCCAATGCAACAGAGTTTGATCCTCCGAGATGACACCCATTCTGCATATGTCAATCTACCCTAGCAGAGTCGGGGTTAAATGTAAATAACCTGTATAGATGAATAATTACAGGTATCAACTTATCAGTATTCAAGTATTTTTTTTTTTTTTGTGTTCATGTTCTCTCCGCAATTCTGAGAGTTTAACAGTCTAGATTTGATGCACCGAATCTGCCTTTCTGTTAAACACTCTTTCTTTGTATATATTCCTCCTCAAATCCATAGATCACACGAATACAGATCGATCGATCAAATTTTTTTTATCACTTATTGTGTAATCCCAACGTTGAGTTTCTTCGATGAGTTGTGCTATATTATACCTTGTATTGCATTACAGTTTCAGTTACGTAAGCTTCCATTCCAATGTTCTACTTATGTATGTTATAATGTTTAATTGTTGTGTACTTTGACATTGTATAGAATCAGCCCAAGCCGTATACCTGCCATCTCTAGTTTGTATTAGTTGTATGTCGGGACGACATACGTTAGCGTCGCCGAGCTCTCAGTAGTAGTAACCAGTTACCAGTAACCAGTGTACCAGTAGTTGACTCACTACCAACCATCTCTGCCTGAGTCACTGTCTATTTATATTGTGCTGACCACAGCAGTATTCAAAGACCCCCTCACATATGGGTACTGTGGGCGGCCAGTCAGTGATACGAGAGAGAGCAGGGAGATAGGCAGGCTGTTGGGCGCTCCCCACATTATCTGTAATTATACATACTACCAGCCTACGTGAGTATTACTTTACCCTATCCACGTATCGAACTCCCACATGATAAGATCAGTGGATGCTGGGGTAGATCAGTGGATGCTGGGGTAGATCAGTGGATGCTGGGGTAGATCAGTGGATGCTGGGGTAGATCAGTGGATGCTGGGGTAGATCAGTGGATGCTGGGTAGATCACTGTATACTGGGGTAGAATTTTTTTTTTTATATTTTAATTTAAAACCAATACAGTTTAACATAAAAATAAAGAAACAGTATGGAACCTAATCAAATTAACTGACAAACGATTATACCTACATGCTCGCAAGATGTTACAACAACAACTTACATCAAGAACATAACTAAAAACAAAATAACATGTCACAGTTCATGAATTTCCATACAAAACCTTGCATATATAAAATTTGTACATAAAATT
>NW_026506224.1:0-16914 GCF_026875155.1 Cherax quadricarinatus
TCACCCAAAGGGACAATAGCGTCCAAAAATTTCCGAGGAACGTCGGTAAAAGGGCACCTCTATAGGCTTAGCTCCTTAAACGGTTCCCCCTCCCTCAACTATGCCAACGAGGAATGCATTCTTTTTTTCATACAAACAAATTTTTCCTTAAGGTTTCTGCAACCAGGAATTGTGGAGGTTACCCCTTTACAGAGACTGCAGTAATAAATCTTGGCAAATTATGTAAGTCGGAACCGCTCTAGGAGGCAATAAAAATTTTTAATTATCATAGGATAAATTCTTTGGGGCAAAGATGGGTATTAGTTTACTACGTGCAGGTTAAGAATGCAAAGGTTTTAAAGTTTTTTTTTAGGATTATCAGATTTTCGGGCACACCAAAAAGCTTTTGGGGGAACAAAGTCATGGCCTCCTCCAAAACGAAACGAACATGCTGAATCCCCCCAATACCACAAACCCCCATCCGATTATATTTTTTTAAATTCGGGCTTAAGAGCCAAAAAATTTTATCGTGGATGATGAGAGGAAAAAGGAAATCCAGCCCTTTTCCGAGGAGCACTAAAGGGTTATTGGCTTTCTTTAACCATACACCTAACAATGGAAAAGTGGGCAAAGGGGGGGGGTGGTTCCTTTGTCTTGGAGTCCTTGTTGCCAAACTTCTAAAATTAAGGAGTTGTGGAATTAGCACTAAATCCAGGGGACCTAGTCTTGTGGTAGTTTGGTTTGGATGACAACATCCACCCAAATTTCCCGGAAAGCTGTTTAAAATACCATGTTGAACCAGCTTGCCAACATTTGCTCTGGGGGATTCCTAGGGCCCCCCAAAAAGGTGGGTATGGGAAAAAAAAAATTTCAAATTTCACAGGGGGTTTTTGATAATTCACACCAACCCGGGTTGTAATTTGCCAAAACTTAACCAAAAATAGGTTTTAGGTTTAAATCCAAAATTGGTTCTAAAAATGTGATCCTTAAGGGAAATACCTACCAAATCTTACAGTAAACTTTAAATTTGGTTCAGTGTATGCGAGGGCCCGACCACAAAAGAGTTTAGTCACAGGACATCACACAAATTATTAATTCCCCCCCCTAAAAGAACAGATAGGGGTTTTAAACACAAAAAAGGGGGGGGAACAGTTTTGGGGAAAAATGGCCAGTATTCCAAGGGGGGAAAGGAAAAATGGAAAATTTTTTTGGGGGGCTTTTTGGCGAAAATAACAGATATTTTATTGAAAGGGGTTTAAAATTTGATAATAAACCCCTTTTTTAAAGGGGAGGGGGGAATTAGGGGAGCACAATACCCCCTAAAAAAGCTAAGAAACAAAATTTTTTCCCCAAAAAGGTACTTTGTTTCTTAGGTGTTCTCTTTTCTCATTATTGGCAGGTAGGTCCTGTGCATCTGACCATCTCCAATTTCCGGGGGGGTTCCTTGGGGGTGTCCGCCTGACTGTTGTAGTTGTGTGTAGGGGAAAAATGACAAACTCATCCCCATATTCAGGTGAGCATGGGTATCTTGTAGACCAGTAGTTCCAATGTCTACAGGGATGGCTACTCCTCCACACGGGTGTGTGGATGGCATTTGGTATCCCCCAAATTTTTGCAGGAGGGGGGTTTCTTGCACATTTTTCAGAGTTCAGTCCAATCTGGCTGGGGAGACTGGTGGCCCATCCTCATTTACCATTAAAGGACTGTTATCGGGTTTTACTCGAAGTGTTTGGGTTCTGACTGCAGTCCTTGGGAAACGTAACCCCAATTTTCTTACATTTTAAACACTTAAAATTTTTGGCTGTCGGGGCCTACGGCATTCTTTTTAGGGGAAATGTTTCCCACCACTTACCACACCAAAGAATGTAAAATTCCCCACAGTCTACTGCAACATGCCATAGTGCGGCATTTGTAACCCCACGTTTAAAAGGGGGGGGGAAGGTACATTTCGATGTTTGGGAAAACGTAAACCATGCCCAATATTCCGGGGAGGGGCACGGGCCCAAACCCCAACTGGCAAAAATTTGGGTTTTTCCTTTTAAGTCTTTTAGGCTTGAAATCCAACTGAAGTCAGAGGGGATGGTCCTTTAAAGGGAGGGTACCCAAAAAGATTAATACTGACCCATTTTTTAAAGTGGTGAGTGTTGATGGAGGCGGAGCAGCTTAATACCCCCATAAGGGTACTAAGTAATCTTGATCGTTCTTTTCGTTCCCAAACACAAAGTTGGTGTGTTTTTTTTCCCAAATTTGGGTCCTGAGTAGGAGCTTGTTTTAGCTTTCCCCTTAGCCATGCACACTAGCAGGCACGGGGGGTTTTTCAGGAAGTTTACTTAACACATTTTTCCTTTGAAGAAAAAACTTTTTTGCAGCCTCTGTGCACCAAGGGCTTTTTTTCACATTTGTACAGTCAAAGGGGCTGACTACGTCGACGCTCAGCCCTTTCCACTTTTTCTCTTTTGTTTTTTTTAAAGGCGAAGCCATTTTCCTACCCCGAAAAAGGTTTCTAACGTTGCCATGTTGAGTGTGAAATCTGGTTAAGTAAAAAAAAAAATGGGGGGTAGAGGGGTAAAGTTAAGTTGAAACCCCGGTTTTTCCAAACTAAGTAAATCCCCCTTTTGTGCTCAGCAAGATTTCTTGCAAACAAGTCATTATGGAAATTTCAAAGCCATTGTGGGGAAGTCCCCCGGGGTCGGGTAACAAGCCTGGGAAAACTACTTGAGGGGCCCCCCTAAAAATTTTTTTAAAGTTTTCCTTCAAACCGTTTACAGGAAGAAAAGCTAGCCCCAGTTGGAACCAAGAACAAAGGGTTAAGTTACAACACCTAGCCCCCAGGATTACACAAAGCTAGCCAAGCTGACATACAAAATTAAAATTTTACATAAAATTTACACATGCCCCCGGGGTAAGGTTGGAAATTTTTTTTTACATGAATTACAAGTAATCCAGAAGGAGACGTTTTAAACTTCAGGGTTTTTTCAAGGTACCACGTTTAGGCACAAAAAAAAAAAAAAAAAAAAAAAAAAACCCCCCCCCCCCCCCCCCCCCCCCCTTTTTTTCCCCTTAAAAATTTTAAAAACCCCCAAAAAAGCCCCCCTCTTTTCTGAAAAGGTTTCCCCGAAAAGGGGCCCAAGGAAAGGCTTTTCAAAAAAAAAAGGGGGGGTTTTTAAAAACCCCTTTGGACTTTATAAAAGTCGGTGATGATTAAAATTTTCTACTAAAAACAAGGATTTTTAAGGTAAAGTCCGGCAGTACGTGAAACTCTGTTTCCCAAAAGGAATTTTATTTCCATCAGGCTACCTAATCCGAATTACTTGGAGTTGCACAGAAGTGTTTTTAGATACACAATCTCATGAAGTTTTAAAGCAGACATGAACTTCAGGGACATCAACAAAAAAGCTTCAATGGGGGCCAGAAACAATATGTGTTCACGAATGAGGAAAATTTTAAACTGTGGGAAAAAGGGAAATAATTTCATTGTGTCAAAAAATTTGGGACCTGAGGCACAACTCACCTTGGGGGTTATAGCCAATTCCTTAAACCTTACATGTATCAATCCCTTGCAAAATACCGGTGAATTTGGGGCCCCAAACGGGACACCTCCTATGACCTTAGTCACTTTCTATCTAGGCTGGTTGCTTCCCTTCCAATTTCAAGGCAGTGAAATTGCACCCGAAATTTAAGGGGTTAGGGGCTTCCGATCACTCATTCTGGGAGCCTTGGGTTTAACCCGTGATCCCCCAACGGGGAATCATGAAATACCCTGGGAAAATTCCAAGCCATCGAATTAAGGGTTACACTAAGAAACTTTTCCCGACGTCACAACCCCCAGAAAGCAGGGTGGCACAGCACGTTAAAGGGCCAACAATAATGTCAGGGCCCACTTTCTAAATCCCCCCCATAATTAAATTAAACGCCCTGGATATTTAACGGCATGGAAACCAAAGTTGGGTTTTTCAACCGGGCGTGTCACCTTAATTTTACCAAAAAGTTGTGACAACCTGATCCACCAACCTTACAACCCGGGGGCTTGACCCCGGGAATCTCTCCAGGTAATTCAGGAAAACAAATACCATACTTAAAAACCGGGCCGGAACACCAAAACAAAACCAAAGACTGGGTTCATTTTTTCTCCAAACTGGAATGATTTATACCGTCCCCATAAAAATGATTACATGCAAAAATTTAAATATTAAGTTAAGTAACCTTTATCTTATTGAGGCTGGTAGTCCCTAAACGCTTCCGGAAAATTCAATTTTGTAAATTTGGGGCAGCCCCTTTGGAGATTCCCAACTACTCAGAAAAAGGGACCTGGGTATCCGAGAAATTGTTGCTAAATCCAAAGGGGAAAAAGGGCCTAAAAACCTTATAAAAATGGAACTTCCCAAAAAACTAAAAACGGCTAAGACTGAATTCCTTTAACAAAACTGTGGCTAGTAACCCTTTGTCAAAAGGTAATTCCTTCTAAAATAATGGTAAAAACATGGAGGAGAGTACTGGAGACGGGAAAGGAACGAAAACCCAACAGAGGGTCCAAAAATTTTAGGTTTTCTATAAAATTTTTTTTTTCGATAATGCCCCCCCTTTTTCCCCCAATTTGGGGGGCCCGACCCTATTTGGGGCCCCCGGGCAAAATTTTGGGGGTCCCCCCTTTTTCCTTTTTAAAACAAAGTAAAACAAAATTTTTTAAAAAAAAAAACGGGGCCCCTTCCCCAATCCCCGGAAACCCCGGGGCAACCCCAAAACCCCTTTGGAAAAAACCCCCAGACCCCTGGGCCCCAACCCCAAATTTTTAAAAAAAAAAAAAAGTATTTATCCAAATGCATATAAATATTGTGAGAATACAAATAGCTAGGCCATTAAGTTAAAAAAAAATTCAAGGTATTTAGGGAATACCATTAATTAAAGCTTTTAGGTCGGGGGCCAAAAAAAACCCCCCTACTGATTAATTTTTATTTTTTTAAATTTGTACCCCTGTGCAACCCCGCACACTAGTTTTTAAAAAGGAAAATCGGTAGCCCAAAAGAAAAGGGTTAAAAAAATTACAAGTTAAAAACAAAATGCTTACAAAAAACTGGACCTTCAAAAAAATAAAAAGTTAATTTTGAAAAATTTGTCAAAACGACGCGGAAAAGCCGACCAAAATGGGGCATAAAGTTCCTGGGGAATAAGGAAATCTAGGGGAAAAAGATAAGCTAAACTGACCTGAACAAACGAGGGGAAAGATTTTGGGAAACTGGAATCTGTCGGGAAGACAGTAATGGTAAGCTGAGATTTGTAGGTAGTGGGGGTAAAAAGGAAGAAATTTAAAAAAACCCGGTTTGGGGCCGTGAAAAAAGAAAGATAAAACCCAAAATGCAAAAAAAATGCAGGACAAACAAAAACCCAATAGCAAATGAGGTAAATAAAAACAACTTTAGCTAGTTGGGGAGGGAAAAAAAAAAAAAACATGACAAGGGAAAAAATAAAAACCCAAAAGGGGAAAAATGTACAATACATTGATTCCCGCGGGGAAAAAAAAAAAATAAAAATAACCCCAAACCCTGCCCCTAGAACAACAAAAATGCAAATCCCTTTTAATTTTTTTCCCCCAAATTTTTTCTTCATAAAAAGATTTAAATTAAATTCCCCCATTAAAACAAAAAATACAAAAAACCAGGCCCGGGAAAACCGGGGTAGGCCACACCCACTCAAGGGGGAGGGTTTTTTAGGGGCCAGGAAGGAAAAAAAACGGCGGGAAAATTTGGCAAAAAACGAACACCAAATCCATTCATTCCTGAGGGAACCCACAGTCAAAGGCCTCCCACTAAAAAACCAAACAATACAGATACAAAATCCCGGGAAAAAAAATCCCCCCCCAGAAAACCAAAACAATACCACCATCCGATAACATTCTTCTTTGCAAAATACAGGGTCAAAAGGGCCAGCAACAAACAACAAAATACCTTTCTTTTACCGTGGACGGTTTGGGGCAGAGGAAAAGGAAATTTTCCCCGTGGCTTTCACGGAAAACCCACATAAAGGACATTTGGGAAACAATGAAATATGGATCCCAGGTTAAAACCCCAAAAACAGTTGTGCCCGAGTGAACGGAAAAGGGGGGGGGGGTTGGGGCCTTTTACATTCAGAGTAAATTTTTGGGCACAGACTGCTTAACCCCCAAATGACTTAGGGAATTTTTTAGCAGTAAAGGTCGAGAACCAAAACCTAGTCATTGTGGTAGCTACAAGCCTCCGGAGGGCAAAAACCCCCCCCAATTCCGGGAAACCCCAGCTTTTAAAAAATTTGACCACTGTCTGGAAAATTTTCCGCCCGCCCCCAAAACCATCTTGCCCCCGGGGGGGTTTTCCCAATTTAAAAGGCACCTAAAATGGAGGAATATACAAATAATGTTTTTTGCAGAAATAACACCAGGGGGGCAGCTCGATGAAAACTCACACTCAAAACAGTTTTTAAAAATCCCTGCAAAAAAATTAAAATTTAAACCAGCAAATAATAGAGGCCTACGAGACTGGAGAATAAAACTAAGCCCCCCATTTCACTAAATGATGATCTGATAAAAATGTCACCATATCAAAAACAATAACAAAGATAAACAACATAATTGACGTTCAGACATGTATGGGGAGGACCCCAGACCGAAAAAATGGGGCCCAGCCACGGGGGAGCATTCACCAAATTCAACTTCAATAACAAAAACAAAAAGTGGGCCAAAAAACCCAAAGTCCAAAAACCGATATAAGCGGGGAAGATATACTAAGCAACACAAAACCCAAAAATTAAAGCCAAAAAACCCGATTAACTTGTGGCCTCGATGAAAGGGACAAGGCTTATTTCCCTTTAAAAAAAAGGAGGAAGATTTAAAAAAGAAAAGACAGGGGGCCCCTTTAAAAGGCGACGGAAAAAATAACAGAGGGGGCTAAAAGAGGTCCAAAAAATCTGAAATGCGGCCGGGGGACACTGGTCAAAAAAAAATAGAAGCATCGAAAATTAAACTAAAAGAATCCTCTAGGAGTCCCGGAATCGCGGGAAGAACTAAAAGCCCATAAATGAAATCGAAAGAAACCCAAAGTATTTTTTCTCCTATGGGCCCAAAACAAAAAACCCAGGGAAAAACGCCCAGTATTGGGCCCCCACTTAAACAAGATGGGTCCTAACCCCAGATGACAGCAAGGGGAAAAGATGAGCTACCCCCCAATCCCCCCAAAAAAAATTTTAAAACTCAGTTTTTTTTTTTGGGCAACCGCCCGCCCAAACCCGGCCCCCAGAAATCCCAAGATCAAAATGAAAAATTTTTTGGAAAAGCCACAAAATTTTATTTAAAACAAAGCCTATCCGAGTTATCCTGACGCCAAATACTTTGAACAGGGGATAAATGCATGCCCATGCACTCTGGGCCCCCGGGGCCCAAAACCCTTTGGAAAACCGTGTTCATCAAAAACCCGCAAGAAGCCCCTATCACCAGCCCCTTTTCCCTCCATGGAGAGGGAGCATGGACACGGGGGTCGTCCCCCAGTTACTAAAAACAACAGAAAATAGCCCCACTCCACAAAGGGGGCAGTAAAGGCCCAAAAACAAAAAACTACAGACCCAAAACACAAAAAATCCCCCTATCATAAAAAAACTTTTAAAGGGTCCTAAGAAGGGAAGAAAAAAACCCCCCATCTAGAAACCCCCATTACACAACCCAGGGCAACATGGGTTTTGAACAGGGCGCTCCTGTCTGTCTCAACTACGATCACTACGACAAGGTCCTAAAGCAAATAGAAGACAAAAAAAATGCAGAGTAAAATAAAACAGACTTTTTCAAAAAAGGGGTTGACAAAATGTGAAACCCTTTGGGATAAAAGCGCACAAAAAAAAGCGCTAAAAGGGAAAAACAGGGAAAAATCGGTTTGATTGGGTCTATAATTTCCCCACTAACCCGAACACAGAGGGGTAGGGGCGTCAACAGAGTAAAAGGGGGTTTCCCAGGGGAGCTACGGTGAAAAAAAAACCCGTTTCCCCCAAGGCACCGTAACTAGCCCCCCATCTTGTTCCTCAACCTCATATCCGACATAGACAAGGATGTCAGCCACCGCACCGTTCTTCCCTTTTGCAGATGACACCCGCATCTGCTTTACAGTGTCATCCGGGCAAAACACTGCAAGGCTCCAGGGCGGACATAAACCAAATTTTTCAGGGGGCGGCAAAAAACAATAAAAAGGGTTTCAACAGGGAAAATTTTCCCAATTACCAAATAGGGAAAAACATGGGGAAAAATTAAAATCTTCATCAGAGTACAAAAAAAATTTTCGGGCCCAAAAAAATAGGCGAAACACCAACTCAAAGACCTGGGATTTGATTATGTCGGGGATTCCCCTTTCAAGGACCATAACATGTATCAATCGCATCTGCTAGGAAAATGACAGGGTTTGGAAAAATGAGAACCTTCAAAACTAGGGAAAGGGCCCAAACCCCTGGGTACCCCTTTTTTCAGGGCACTTGTTCTATTAGGCTGGAATATTGTTTGCACTCTAACAGCACCTTTTAAGGCAGGTGAAATTCCGACCTAGAAAATGTACAGAGAACTTTCAACGCCCCGCATAACGGAAAATAAAAAACACCTAAAATTACTGGGGGGCTTGAGGTTTCTAAACCTGTTTCCCGGGAACCCCGGGGGAGAGATACATGATTATATACACCGGAAAACCCTAGAAAAACAGAAACCGAAAATTTGAAAACACAAAAATCACCCCACAAACAAAAACAAAAGACTTGGCAACGATGCACCATCCCCCCAATGAAAAGCGGGGGGTGTAAATACACGTTAAGAGACCATACAATAAGTGTCAGGGGCCCGAGACTGTTCAACTCCCTCCCAGCCCACATAAGGGGGATTACCAACAGCCCCCGGGCAGTTTTTCAAGCTGGCACTGGAAAAGCACCAAAAGCCCATTTCCTAAAACACCGGGCTGGGGCTCGTACGGGGTTTTGGCGTGCACCAGCACAACAGCCTGGTTGATCAGGCGCAAAACCACCAGGGGCCGGGGTCACGGACCGGGCCGCGGGGCGTTGCCCCCCGAAACTCTCTCCAGGTAAACTCCGGGAAACACACTACATACAAACTTTTACCAAAACGAAACCCCCCCACATTCCACAAGCCTATACTAAAAACTAGGCCTTTTTAAGCACTTTCCTATCTAATATTAACAATACAAATAAAACAAAAATTTTTAATTTAGAGAACAATCCACTTTCCCCCAAAATTTTTTTCATAATGGGGTAATACTCCCAAAACAAATTTTTTAACTGTTCAGGAAAAACGTTCAAATAAAAAAAAAAAAACCCAAAAAAAAAACCCTCAGTGTTTCCCAAGGAACTAAAAGTAAAAGGGGAATACTTTTCTCATGAAATTTTTTAAAATTCAATTGGCAAGAGCAGAACAAGGGGAATATAACACGCTCCCAAAAACAATATACTTTTTATAAAATTTTTATAGGTTTAACATTAAAAAATGTGATATATTAAACTGCTATTTACCCCCTTCCCCATCAAGGGAATTTTTTTTTTTTATATTTTATTAACATTAAAAATAAAAAGGGGGAAAATTAAATTTTAAAAGGTACACAAATGATTTTAAAATCAAAAAATTCCCCAAATTCCCCTTACAAAAATGATTACAACAAAAAAAGTTTTTCCTGAAACCCCAAACCCACCACAAAACCAAATACCCCCTTTTTATACCATATTATATACCCTGTGAAGACTTAAACTTTTGTCACAATTTAAACCCCCCCCCCCCCGCCAAAAAAAAACCTTTCCCCAACCTGTTTTGCATCTTAACATTAAAGGATACATGAGGATGTATAACATCTTTGGACAAAAAAAAATATTAATAAAAATTTAAAAAAGGATACATGTCTTAACTTAACACAAGACAAACCTCAACCTGGTAAAAGAAAACCCAGAAAAATTTTTAAATTTTCCCTAAAAGGTTCAACAATGCAACCTATCAATGTAAACCCTAGTCATTCAACATAGTATATAAAAAAAAAATTTAAATTTTATAAAAAAACATCACAGAATACAAAGGTAAAAGTATAAATCAGAGGCCATGTAGCGGCTAAAACGAAAAAAATTCCACAATTTCCCAAACCACAGAAAAACAAAAAAAAAAATTTGTGCCCAACTGCACCTAAAACAACTCACATCTTTGGGATTTAAGACTGCTATGACATAATAACAACAAAATAATATGACTTAAGACTGCTATGTACATAGATAACAACATAATAATATAAAACCCTTAAGACTGCTATTTCATAGATAACAACATAAAAATTATGACTTAAGACGCTATGTACATAGATAACAACATAATAATATACTTAAGCTCTATTACATAGATAACAACAAAAATAATAGGATTTAAAAAACTGCTATGGACATAAAAAACAACATAATAATAGATTTAAAAGCCCTGCTATGTATTAGATAAGAACATAAAAATTTGATTTAAAAAGCTGCTATGTACAAAAAAACCCAACATAATAATATGACTTAAGACTTGAAACGTACATAGATAACAACATAAAAAATATGACTTAAGACTGCATTACATAGATAACAACAAAATAAAAATTTGATTTAAAAGACTGCTATGTACATAAAAACATAATAAATGACTTAAGACGGCTATGTACATAGATAACAAAAATAAAAAAATTTTGATTTAAAGACTCTATGTACTAGATAACAACATAATAATATGACAAAAGACGCTATTTACATAGAAAAACAACATAATAATATGATTTAAAGGGAACTGCTAGGGACATAGAAAAAAAACAAAAAAAATATGATTTAAACTGCTTGTACATAATAACAACTTTAAAAAAATTTTGACTTAAGACTGCTATGTACATAGATAACAACATAATAAAATGACTTAAAGACTGCAAATGACATAATAACAACATAATTTTATGACTTAAGAAACTGCATGTACATAGATAACAACAAAAAAAATAAAAATTTAAAGACTGCTTGTTTTTAGATAAAAACATAATAATATGACTTAAGATGCTATGTACATAGTTAACAAAAAATAATTAAATAGGACTCAAGACTAAATTTACATATGATTTAAAGGGACGGGGCTATGTCCTAGATAACAACATAATAATATGACTTAAACTGCTATGTAAAATAGAAAACCAACATAAAAATAGACTTAAACTGCAAAGAAACATAAAATAACAACAAAAATAAAAAATATTTAAAAAGACTGCTAAAAAACATAGATAACAACATAATAATATGACTTAAGATTTCTATGTACATAGATAACAAAAATAAAAATTTGACTTAAGACTGCTATGTATATAGATAAAACATAAAAATATGATTTAAAGATTTGCTATTTACATAGTTAACAACATAAAAAATTTTACCCAAGACTACAAAGTACATAGATAAAAACATAATAATACATTTAAAGACTACTATGTACATAGATAACAAAAACCCATAATAAATCTAATTTAAAAGGAATCCATTGATAAAACACCCTTTAACATATCAGGCTTTTAAGAGAGAAAATTTCATAAAACAAGTCCAAGCCCAAACTTGCTTGTAGCCCCCCATTTTTCTACATACAAAAATTTAAACGTTTTATCTAAACATAATCCTACACACACTGGAAAAGCAACTGTCCTTTCTTCCAATCAATATACTGCCCCTACCCTCCCCTCTGCACAGTGATGGGAGGCAAACCGCCCCCCCCCTTTAATACCTTATCCATCATTCACTACTACCTTGAAGGAACATGAGTAATATATGAATGTGTATAGTCCATACAAAAAAAAAAAAAAAGGGCCCGCTCCACAGGGCTAGCACCCTTGGTCCATACATTATTCACTCACGCATCACCATTTTTCCCCAAAACACACACGAAAATTTGTTGTCATTTCCCTTACCCGGGAGGCGCCCTGTTTTCACCCATGACTTTCCCCGCCCCCTAGTTCAATTATATCATTTTCTTCACGCTATTTGGGGCCCTGGGAAAACCCCCTTTCCTGAAAGCTCCTCATAACCTGACAGCAGGGTTTCGAGGAGGGGTTTTTGCATTTTGCCTTTCCCCCCCCCCCCTGAGGTAAAATGCGGGCTGCTTTGGGGAAACCCCTCTACTGTTTCCCCAAAGAGCTAAATTTAAATCAACACATGGCCCCCGGTTGGGGCCGGAGAGTGAATACTGGTTTGGGCCCCCCCCCCCCTTTTAAAATTATTTAGTGGGGCTTTTTAAAAACCTACGTCAGTCATGTGTTATTTCCCAAAATTATACGAGAGACATAGGCAAAAAACAGAGACGGGGTTTATATGGAGTGGCACTGAAGGTGTATAAAAGAATTTTTTGTGAAAGTGGGTAAATGCTCCCAAATATACGAGGCTTTTTTGGGTTGGGTCGTTTTCCAAGATGCCCCGATTAACCTAAAACCCCCAGTGAGGGGCAAGTTTTATTGATGTATCACGCAAATTTTTCGTGGGTTTTAAACCTGGGAAAAGTGCCCCCCTTTTTTAGGGTGATGGGGGTACATTTCGAAATGTTTTTTGAACGTTAAAGGAAATGACATCTGGCCCAACCTGGCAAAAGGGTTTAAAAAGGGGGCTTTTCACAGGGTTTCCTGAGGGTTCTTTTAAACTCAAGATGACGCTTAGGCACCTATAAAACCCCCGTATGTATATCTCGAAGAATTTAGAACCCAGGGAATGGTAAACGTATGGGGGCAGAGACGTACGGCCCCACAGTGTGGGGAATTTGACCATATGGCGGCAGACTGTGGCAAGCGGAGTATGGCTCCTGGGCCGGCAAGGGGCGGAGCACCTGCGGGGATGGGGCACCCGATGCCTAAGGGAAAAACTTTGGGGAAGGAGGGGGGCGTGGGGGCATGTGGGGTGAAGAGGTATGGCTCCTCCCGTGGGAAACGGGAAAAAGTGGTTTATCCATGAATCACCGGCCCATCAACAGTGGCTCCCCGGGCCGGCAAGGGGGGGAACACCTGCGCCCTACACCTGATCCTAAAGAAGAACGGGGGGCAAGGAGGAGGGCGTGGCGCAAGTGGGGTGAAGTGGTGGTGGGTCCCCTGGGGAATCGGGAAAAAGTGGTGATTCCCTGAATCACCTTTGGGCCCCTCAACAGAAAAGGTTTTCAAGGGGGAGGGAAAAGGAGGGCGGGAGCATTTAAGGCTATTTAGGAGGGGTTGGAGACCCGGGGAACAGGCCCATGTTACAGTCTAAAAGGAGGTGGGGAATTACAGCGAACAAGACCCTGGATCAGGGCAAAGATGTGTGTGGGGGAAAGGGGGGGATCAGGTGGCACCTGTGGTGGGCAGTGGGGAGTGCCAGGGAAAGGGGGATGGAGGGCGGTTTAAGGGGGGTAGAGGTGGAAATTTCCCATTGTGCTGGGGTCCCCGGACTCAGATATGGAAACTGAGGGAGCTACAAAGGAAAAAAGGGGGAGCAGCGTCAGATTTGGACGATGTTCTGACACCGGCGGGAAAGGGCCCGGGGGAAAAAGGGCATGGGGGTTTTTGGGACCCAGATGACCTGCGAGAGGGCCACAAACAGAAGGGGGGGGGTGGGTTTGGGGAAAGGGGGGGGGAATCTTTTGGCAAAGGCACAGTCCAGGGGAACGGTCTGAAAGGGGGAAAAAACTTGGGCAAGAGGCGGGGGAAAAGGGAAAACCTTTAAAATGGCCTCAGGGGTGTAACCCAAAAATATTAATGGTCTTTTGTGAGGTGTTAAACGGGGGTGCTTCACGATTTTTTTAATAAAGGGATAAGGTTGACGTACTTTTGTGCAGGGCCAATTTTAAGCTTTGGGCCCTGAATTAGGGTGGGCCCGGGTATTTAGCTTATTTTTGTTTCCGTCTGAGCGTTTAAAAGGAGGATGGGTGTGTTGATCAGGGGCGGCCCGTTTGTATTGATAGGAAAAAGGGGGGGGGGGGGGGAGAGAGTGTTACTGTGGAAGGAAAGGTGGATGGGAAGAGAGTGGCGTTTTTTGTGTGTGTATGCCCCAGCAGAAAAATGACGGAAAGTGAAGAGGGTTTTTGTGGGGGGAGGAGCTCGGGGTAAACCTAAAGCACTTTCCGTTCTGTCGCGATTTTGGGGGGGGGGGGATTGGAAAATTTTGGTAATTAAGAAAACCGACGTGGAAAACCCAGAGGAGCGGGATATTTTTTTTCCCCAGTCTTGGGGGCCTGCTTAAAAGATCTTTAGTTACGTGATGCTTTCGGGGGGGGTTTTTGTTGGGGGGTGGGAAAAAACGTTTAAAAGAAGGGGATATGCGGCTCGTTTGGGCAGGTTATATTTATTTTCAAGGGTTTTTTTTAGAGTCTTTTAAAAATATAGAGATGGGGTCTTTTTGAACAAGGGGAGAAATTTGTGGGGGGGGGGTGGGATGGGGTGCTTTGGCTCGTAGGCAGGGAAGTTAAATTGGGAAAATGAACACGATGGTTTTGGGGGGTAGGGAGGGAGTGGGAAACGTTTGCAATTTTTTTGGGAAAAGCTCTTTGCCGACAGAAAACTGAGGAAGACTTGGGAGGATGGTTGGGGTTTGTTGGAAAATTACGAATACGTCATTTTTATGTGAGGGAAAGGGGAAACGCATTAATCAATTGGGGGAAAGGTTTTCCCAAAATTTCTTAAAATCTAGATTAAAGGAATTGTTACGAGGGGGGGGGGTGGCCGGGGGGTTTTCCCGGGGGAAGGGTATAAAACATGTTAAGGACAAAATACGGGATTTTCAAGAAGAACGTTTTTCAGCTGTACGGGGTTTTCAGGCCGGGGTTAGAAAGAAGTACTCGGGGGGACACCGGGTTTACCCCCTTTTCCCCTCCTGCCCCCTCCCCCCAACCCGTCATGAAAAAAAGGAACTTAGAAATTCCTCCGAAAACCCCACCCGGTTGGGCCCCGTACCCCCCTTATCGGGACGTCAATCTGTGGGCCCCCTTATCAACTGTCAGTTTTCCCCATTTTCCTCCAAAACCGCCTCAGCCCTATCCCCCTTCTTCACCCCTCGGAAAGGGGATTCTTTTTGGCCTTACCCCTTTCCCTCCAATACCCCCAAGCTTTCCTTTTGATGTAAGATCCCGGTGCCTGTTCCCCCCGTCCATTTTTTTTTTGCATTTGTGCCCCCATATTTTTCAAAAAACCACAAATCTGAAAGGGTTTTTCCGTCCCCTGAGTAGTACACGAGCCCCTGCATCGGGAAAAAACTTTCGACCCCATGCCTAACCCTTCTGGGGTTTGGGTAGGTCCCCTGAGCCCGACCTTTTACCCTCATAAGACTGCCCTTCCCCATTTCCCCCCTTTTGGGCGGGGAGGGCAGACCGAGAGGCCTAACTTTGTGGCAAGGCCTGGGGACATTTGGGGTCCCAAAGATAAAGGGAGGTTATTTTTTCCCCTCCCCCCATGGGAGACTTGGTCTCAACACTCCCAAAAAGGGGGGACCCAAAGGGGCCGGGCCACCACTTAAAAAAAAGGCCCGGGGCCCGGGAAAATCCCTTCCAAAAGTACGTATGGGGAAAAGGGCTCCCCTCAACGTCTTTTTCAGCGTAAATGACCCTTCAGGTAGCCCCCCCCCCAAAAGGTCCTTTTTTTCCACACCCCCATTCACTGAGGGGTTTTTTTCCATAGTTTGCTAAACATTTTGCCATCACTCATGCTCCGTCCCCCTAAAAAGGGACGTTTCGTACCTTAAACCCCGTCACACAGTGGACAAATAAAGGGAAGCAGCCTTCCACCAAAGTTTTCACGGGCCAGCCTCTTCCCCTTGATATTTGTTTTTCTATCCCCTTGCGTGGGAAATCATGCATTTTTAAAAATTTTAAAAATTAAAAAAATTTGGGAAAAAACCATTTACTGCTACCCCAAATAAAATTTTTTGGTCAGTTTTTCCAATTCCTCATGTGATGGCAGGCAGTAACCCCTGCATTGTTTTTTCCTGTAAGCGTGCCACGCACCAATTCCCCAAAAAACAGTGCTCACCCGGCGTCCAATGCGATCCGCCATGATGTATGCAAAAAAAAAGGAAAAAACTGGCAACCGTTGAACAGGAGGGCCCCTGGCCGGCCCGGGCCCCACGGCCCCAAGGGTGATGGGGGACAATGACTGAATTTGAATTGAATTGAATTCCGATTTTTTCCCCCCCCAATGTAAAACAACGTAGTGGGCACCCCAGTCAAAACAATAGCAAAATTCACATTTAATTAAACTTAATTTTAAAACCCATGTTGAATTCATTTTTTAAACAAATATAACCATTTTTCTCCATAGATTTCATATTGCCAAGACTTTAAAAGCAACTTTAAATTAAAAAATTTGTTTTTATATACCGCACTAAAAATATTTCCCAAAGGCAAATTTTTTTGAAAAACTTCGTGATATTATCCAGTCGATGCTTTTTAAAAAAAAATAACTTCTGTAATATCTATCACCATCAGGGAAAAAATCCGTACACTTTTTAAAACCTTGTAGTGCAGACCCACTTCCCATAAATATCATGTGGATGGAGTGACTTACACTCAAAATGGGATTTACATTTTTTAAGAATTCCCCTTAAAAAAAATATAACAAAATACTTTAATGGTATTTTTAAAAAAACCCAATTTACCAAGATGAAAAAAGGGATGAAAAAAGCCCTAAAGAAAAAAATTTAACGCCGAGACTATATTAAGTTGTATTTGGGCCGTCGTTGGTAACACCCAAAACACCAAAAACGGGGGGTTTTTTTTATCACTGATAAAATTATTTCAACCAAAACAACCAATTAACACATGTGCCCCAATCACGCCCATTACCCTACATTCAATCAATGCCCCACTCGAACCCCAAAATTCCATTTTAACATAGATAAAAAAACAGCCCAAAATCGGGAAAATACAGACAAACCTTGTGC
>NW_026506225.1:0-15677 GCF_026875155.1 Cherax quadricarinatus
TGGTTTTAATTGAAAATTCTTCGTACATACAGTTTTAATGTAAAATGTCAATACCTGGACATTTTTTGGGTTATATTGGCATATTTGTTTTTGGGGGCCTTTTTGGATGAAATAAACCCACCTTTTAATGAACTGTGGGCTGTTTTTATTTTAGTTCTTATTATAAGTTTAGTGCAGGGAGGGAATGTGGAGTTTTCTTTTTTTATATATATGCAACGTTTTTGCTTACATTGTCACATTAAACTTTTTTTTTGCGTTTTAATAAATAAAAAAAAAAAAAAATACACTACCGCTGATCTTCAACCCCCCCACTTGCCTATAACTATTTCGGGCCGTCACCACTCAAAACCCCCTTCTTATTAAATTTAAAAAATACATTAAATACAAAAAAAAGGTAAAAAAAGAACCCCTTATCGTCTCCTCCACAGAAAATAAAAATTTTATTTTCTAAATACAACGCTGATTCATTTTTGTGTTACAAAATACCCCCATCACCTATGCTTTTTATCTCTTGAGCCCCAAAAAAATACCAGATTATACATTTCATAAAATCAAAATTATTTACATTAAGCATAATATATCAATATTTCACCGACTAATAAGTGTACATTGTTATACCCTGAATTCCATAAATTTACATAAGAATTAATACATATATTACAATCCCACAATCCTTCCGTCTTCTAAATACAGTGTAAATTCCAATAAATTTTTCTTTTATGATCCAATCATTTTTTACTTTACACTTCCCCTTTTCCCTGGAAGAAAAATGCCACTTCCCTAACGCACAACACCTTACATTTGTTCACTTAAAAACGTATAAAAAAAACTAACATAAAAAACTTATAACAAAAATAATAGAAATTTATTTGACAAAGTAAAGAATGCCAACAATATGGTAACAACACTAAAAATTGTAATCACACACTAATACATATTCCCTTTTTTTATGATTTCAGTTCAACAAGATATATATAATTTTTAACAATTTTCCCAGAGCATTATCAGACTTACCGCACGCACAAAGTTACACAATGTAATTAGGCTCCTAAAAAAACATGTACCGGGGCAGTACTCCCTCAATCATTAAAAACCAAACCCTAGCAAAAGACACTTCAGAAACCCACCCCCTCCCACCCCCCTACCCAAGCTATCTGTAAAAAAAACACAAACCACTTTCCCTTCCATGCTCAAGTTCGTACCTGACTCGAAAGTCATAAAACCCCCTGTCTCCTAACCAAATGCCCCAGTTCACCCCCCCTACCCCCCCCCCTCTTTCCCTTACGACTTTACACCCATATGCTCCCTACCAACACTTTTATTCCCCTTCCATCCTCCACAAAATCTCAAAAAAGAACAAAAATGCCAGTTAGGGAAAAAAACTCAACCAGCTCAAAAAACTACACCAACCCTAACATTTCACCACCGTCAGTTTAACGAAAACCCCAAGGGAAAAAATATTTACCCACAACCCCCCATATATAGCCTATTTCTGCATACTGAAATCACACTCGCCGCAAGCGCTTGCCCCCAAATTCGGCCCCACCCCCACATGCCCCAAAGACACATACAAAAAATCTCCACTACTACATCACTGCCCTTGAATGTCCTTTGGGAAACCCCTCCCACAAAAAATGCAAAGCCCTCAAAGTCAAAAATGCCCCCCCCTCCCCCCCCCCCCCCCCTTTTCCCAAAAACCCCCCCTAACCTGCCCTTTACAAAACCCAATTTTCAAAAAAAAATATATAGCATGAAAATCCGCCCTCTTCCCCACAATCAAACAAGTGCCAGCACCACAAACCCATTCAAATAAGCGCTCCCCCTTGTAGCTAAAATTTCCCCATAAAGAATCTAAAACCATTCACGAACCCTTGGCTTTAATCTGATATTCCAAAAGTCCCCCCAAATGCCCCCCCATCATACTTTCGGGTTGTAGCTACCCTTTTGTATCACTGTACCCTGAAAACCTGCCTCCCAAGCCTATTTTTAAACTTACTTTTTTTGTTTTCCCCTTCTGCCAACAAATTTTGCACCATTTTTCACACTCCATATGCCTCCCAACCACCATTTTCGCACACCTCCATACCCTCTCACCCTTCTCCCCCTCTCCCCCCACCCTAAAGTACCGCTTTTTCACATACACTGGGCCCTTTACTCGGTGTCCAAAGGGAAAGACCCCGCCCACCCTGCCGCACGCCCATCATCACCTCCTCCTTCCCACCATGGCTTCCCATAACCCCACCATACCTTCAAAAACCCCCCTCCCAGTTCCCGAATATCACACGACCTCAGGGGAAAATTTTCTGCCCCGCCCCCACACTTTTCGACACAAATGCATTTTACACCACCACCCCCTGCTGCAAGTTACCCTCCCCCCCCCCACCCCCCGATCCTACCCATCTCTCTACTCACAACTTCCTTTGGGAATTTTTTCCTGTCCTCCCCAGCGTCCCCCATTAACAGCTCCACATTCTTAAACTATCCCTACGTTTCCCCCCATATTGTTCCCCCCCCCCCCCCTCCCCCCTTTAAAATTTTGTTTGTTTCCCCCCCCTTTCTAAAAAAATCTCATTTTAAACCCCACTTCCCCAATCCTATTTCCTCTCCTACCAAAACTGTGGTGTCATCCACATACCCCACAATACCCATCTCCCGGACCCCCCCTTTCCCCGTTTTCCCACATCCTTTCTCTATAAGCCTATAAAAAAAGGTCCTGCATCATGCAAAGAGGTTTGAACAAGGGCAACCCTGTCGCAAACCCATCCCCCAATCTGCACGGCAACCCTAACTTCCCATTTAAACCTTACCCGACCGTTGCAGGGTATACAAAGTAGTCGCCCAGTGTACAATCTCATCCCCAAAAACCCCGTTTTTGTAAAAAAACTCCACAACAATGTCTACTCACGTCATAAGCCTCTTCCAAAAAAATCCCCACATCCCCCCCATGTTACCCCCCACAAAATCCTTATTCTTCCATGCCCCCCAGCATACTTCGACCTGAAACCCCCCACTGCCTCAAGGACTCGGGGCAAGCACCTTTTCATCGGTTTCCAAAAACCTTCGCAAAAACTTTTATAATCTGCCACTTTAGGGGGATCGCCCCAAAAAAACACCAAGGTCTTCCCCCCCCCCCCTATAGACAAAAAAACTACTTTCTCCCCCCTGGGGGTTCCCCCAACACTCCCCCCTTTTCCTTCATACAGTTAAAAACAGACCGACTTCCCTTTAACAATCCGAAGTGTAATTAAAATCATTAGGAATTCATCAAATGCCCGGGGCTTTTTCCCCCCATCAAGCCCTTACGCCTCCCCCACCTCCCCCTCACTGATCCTACCCCCTATTTTGCTCTCTCTCCTCCTCCCCAAAATACCTGAATTCCTTCTCCCAAATCTCTCCCTCCCTCTCTCCTCCCTCCCCCTGCTTTAAAAATTTTTTCCCTAATCTAATAATCACAAATTGCTCATTTTCCCTCGGGGTACTAAGTACCTGCCCCACCCTAATCCCCCCACCCCTTTACACACCTCTGATCCCCTAATCGTGGTCACTGTTGCCTATTCCTAAAACTCCCAAAAACATCCGCGGGTTTGTCACCCCATAGAACTCCACTAAACCTTTCCCTCACACGTAAGCATCAAAACGAGAATTTTGTAAAACCCCCCAACTTCCCCTTAAAACCTCTATTTCTCCATGTCTGCCCCCCCCCCCCCCTTCATAACAACTTTAGTGCCCCTCAAAAAAAATTTTCTGGGTAAAAACCCATACCCCACCTCGCCTCATCCCGTCCTCTAGTTTATAATACTCCCTAATCTGAAATTTTATTTGCTTCTCCCCCCATTCCAAGACATCCCCTTTGTTTGAACCCTTTCCCATTTGCCTCCACCTTTCCCTAAAAAACAACCCCTTCCCCCCCCCCCCTAAGAAACCACTTCTTTTTCCAATAACCCACATACCTTCGAACCACCCTTTTCCATCCATCTCTGCCAAAACCACGATGGTCCGAAAAACCTAAATCAAATCGCATTACACGTTCTACGTTAATATCTCGGTTATATATATACGATCCACCTGGCAGGAAAACCCCTCCGCATAAACGGTGCTCTACTTTCCACCCATCGCCCTTGACTATGTCAAAAAACCCCTGCATCCCTCAACAAACCCCTCAAAAACCCCAAGCACACCCCTGCCCATCCGCTGAAATCCTTATTCCTTTTTTACACAGTTCCAGTTCCCCTTTTATAAAACCAGGAAACCCTGCATGTAAAAAGCAACCCCCTCCCTTACAAAATTCACCTTCACCCATATTTACTATCGCGGCATTTTTCCCCCAAAAACATACTAAAAACTCGCCCCATATCCCCTCCACCCTCCCCTTACCCTTCCCCCCCAAACCCCCCCCTTCCCACCTGAGCACTGAAAAGGGCGGACTCCCTCACTGCCACTCCCCCCCCCTTTAATTTTCCCCCTGAATACAACATAACCTAAAACCGTTCAGCCTCAACTCCTGCCAAACTAAAAATTTGTGTTTTTTGAATAAAAAACACACAATTTTTAAAACGCCGCAAAACTCCCCCAACCAATCGTTTACCCGTCAGCTTAAGCCTTCCGTTTTTAGTTAGACACTTAAAGTTTCAAAAAGGGGTGGCTTTCCTCTTTGTCTCGTGCCTGTCTGTTACACTTTTTGTGCTTCTGTTTTTTTTCCCCCATGACCTTTCCCCCCCGGGCCCCCCCCTGTGCATTTTACCCTGCCCCTTTTAATCCTCCCGCCCACATCTTTTCCCTGTACGCTGAGCTGGTGTTATTACCTCCCACCCACGAGCCTCCAGCCTCTTTCGATGTACCCTAAATCTCCATATCATTTTTCCATTCCCTTTGTCACCTCGCTTCCACCTTAGCAACTGCAACATGCCAGCCCTTGACCCCAGAGGCCTGGAACTGCTCAATCAAGCCCCTTTTCAACCACAGAATTTTCCTGTTGTAGATGGGGTTTTCCCCCCACCCGGCCGTCCAGGGAAAACTTAATCACTCCTGTAGGGGTTTTTAGATAACTCCCGTAGGTCACCGGTCTCTCCCTCCCCCCAGGCTGCTGCTCAACTCCCCGGGGCCCTTTTGCGGGGGGGGCATCCAAACCACTGGGAGCTCACACAAAATTCCTTCCAGCCCCCCACTTCGTCCGCCCAATTACCCTTTGCCTGTGCAATCAAAGTCTTTGCAGAGGTGCCGCCCGAGACTCTGTGACTACTTGGTTTTCCAAGGCCGCGGCATGCTGCTTTACCAACCCCCGCCCCATGTGGTCAAAAGTGCCGCACAGGGGACACGTCTTGCGTTTTCCCACGTGGTCCAACATCTGTGTCCTAAAAAACCCCCAGGACAACATACCCGGGGAAAAGGTTTCTCAATGAAAATCTTTAGGTGTAAGATCCAGCCGGCAACCCTGCATAGATTCCCTCCGTCCATCGGCCTAAAGTTAAGATGCACCCCACCATATCTTTGAAGAGTCTCTCTGATATCCAACCTGGCCCTCGAAAATGAACGTTGCATCCTCCCCATTAGTATTTTGAGGGATCCCGCAGGCGTACCTCCAGACCAGATGAACGAGATGCCTTCTCCTGATACTGAGTCACCGTCCTTTAACGCCTCCCCTGTGCAGAACTTTATAAGATTCTTTAAGAAAACCCTTAAGCGCTATTCCGTGTAGTTCTTTATTTTCAAGCCAAAAAGTTCCCGTATAATCGTTGGGAATAAAACCCGAGGCTTCGAGGGGGAAATTATCCCCCTTTTAAAAAGGGCAACACACACGGTGTTGCTCCTCCGCGGGAGCTGGTACCATCTTGGGAAAACGGAAGTTGCGCAAAGAGAAAGGGAGCTGTTTGCGCAGGTGTCCCCCCAAAGGCCCAAACGATGAGGACAATTTTGGTAAATTTTTAAAAACACGTGCATACAGGAGTGACCTACCTGTGTAACTAATTATTTTACCCAAAGGGCGGGAAAAGGAGATGCTCACATACCATACAAGCCTTTCCCCAAAGTAAAAGACTCTTTCAAGGAAGCAGTTGACTTGTTGAAAGTCACTTATTAATATAGAACAAAGTAGGTTGATCTAGTGAATATCACATTGTTAATCTAAATTCCCAGATCACACATACAAGTTTACAGGCAGTTTAAGTTTAAACTGGAGAGAACTCCTCAAAACTTAAGTAATAAATACAATCTGAGGAATCAGACTGTATAGAGTGCCATTGGGAAAGAAAAATTAAGCTGTAAAACCATTAATGCCTCTTGACTAAATATTACCAGGGTATTTTGGTCTGGAGGAATAAACTAGGTCTAAAGAATAGATTGTGGCAGTTTGCAGACCAGCCAACAACTCATTTTAAAGATGCAACCATAATAACTCGAAGGTACGTTTCAAGTTTCAAAAAGAAAAATATCCCAATGTTAAAACTTCAAAATCATTTCCTAAAAAGAGTTGCATTGGTGCATATCAATAGCAAGAATCAGAAAATAAAGATTCTCCACTAGTAAGAAGAATAAAAGTTACCCTTCCTAAGAGTAACCCAGTTATAAGAAACAAGTCCAGAGAAAAGAGAGATGGTCTTTCAGCAAGGTACTCATTATTTAGAATTGCAATGCATCAATCATGAATGATAAATTTGAAAGACTGAGAACTTGACAGATGTATCAATGTTTAGTTAATCACAATGTACAGCATTGTTATCCAAATTAAAACTTCTGTATCAATGTCACAAAGGAAGACACCAATATAGTCCTGTGTGAGGTCTTATATGATAATGTTTGATAATGATAATGTGACAATCCTGACACAACAGTGGCTAATGTATAAAATCGCTGCTAATGTTAATAATGATGGTTTTGCTGAAGTAAGCCTTACCTGTGTTTTCAGGTAAAAATTGATGAAAACAGGTTAAATAAAAAAATGCAAATGCATAATTGGCAGAGATCCAAGCGTACTTTCATAAAACACAAATGACCTTGATGGTATGAAAGTACAGATGGGAGATCCCACAACTTTAAAATAACGGTTTTCTCTCGGATAAAAGGTCTCAATTGTATGACACAGTTTATGTAACTGTCAGGTTGGGCAATGAAAAAAACGTGTTTATGCCGTAATTTTAAAATTAGACTTACAGAGAAAATATCTACAGTAGGGCCTAAGTAAGCTACCGAAAAGACTTTCACAAATTAAATTTAGCACCTTCTGTGTAAGTGATGATTCTGTCAGGCCCAATAAATAATTGATAGGTAGTGACTATTATGCCTCCTTGAAAGGTATTGTAAAGAAATGTGGTGCACCCCTTTTAAAGACGCAGGAGGCCAGTAATGTATGGGTAGGATTCCCTCATAAAAATAATTCATGGCTAAGGAAACTACGAAATATCATAACTGTGGTGTGTCTTACTCATGAAATCGTGCCCCATTAATAATTCTTCCATAGAGATGGGTGAGCCATGCTAAATTGTGGAATTAGACAGCAATGGAATAAATGTAAATGAAAGAAAGTTCAGACATTCTTTTACTCAGAGCAATACTACCGGAGAGATGTAAAATTGAGTCTGGATATACTGGGTTACGACTTCGCAGGAGACTGAACAAGCCAAATTTGGCCCACTAATTACAGAATGGCATATTCATTAAAGGCCCAGCTCTCGAACTGAGTCAGACCACCAGAATTGTTAACTGCCTATAATGATATAATTTGCTGACCAGTTAATTATATAAAATTACAGAAAGGTACCTCCTGACAAGCCAAAATTTATGGTCACTATTTTGCCCATCACGGAGTGAGAAGGATTCTAAGACCACTCTTCCAGAGATTGTGTTTAATTGTAGTGCCAGGAGTAACAACAAAGTAAACCTTAGTTTAAATGACTTTTGATGACTGGTTCGTCGATGACGGAAAAATTAAGAATATCTTATTAAATTTCCGGAGTGAAGCACTATGCTTTAACGCTGACAATAAGGTAAAGCTTTCCTAGAGTGGGTTTTACAAGAGCCTGACCGGATGACCTGCCTCTTATGGCCTGAGAATCCTAGTAACACACTTAGCCCTCTGAAAACCTTTCGCTTTAAGGAGCGTATTATTTGGTGCTACATCCTGTCCGTTCCTACTTCAAGCAACGATAAATGCACACCTAAACGATGGAAATCCATTGAGTAAAGTAATGACAAACAATTTATGTGGACAATTTCCTGGTGTGATGTCAACTGAAGAGGAAACTGTTGAATGACTTATTGAGAGGCTAATAAAATAATGCAAGTGTCACATATGCCTCTTCGGGAATGAATAGTAATTCGTCCAAATTACAGGACAAAATAAGTAAAATACCCTGGAGATGAAAGTGCCAAAATGTAGTAATGTATTGGGTTTAACTTGGGATCCTGAGAGAGATTTTTAATGTTAAAACCTAATAATTACAGTATGCCCCAATATATAACTAAAAAGTTGTGCTTGCTGAAGTTTTTCCAAATGTTTTGATCTCACTAGGTTTAAGTGTCACCCTTACTATAAGAGGAAATTATTATTTCAGGAAGCATGGAAACTTAAATGTGCTTGGGATAAATTCTACCTGAGGAATTCATTAACAGTGGGATGAAATTAATTGGTGAGTATGAAAAATTCCAATGGTTGGAGTTCCCAATCGCCATGGCCATCCCAAATGGGAAAAATGTACTCCACATTTTTTGTGATGCTTCAAAATTTGCATAGGGACAGTTTGCTTCCTACAAAGTAATATGTTATTTCTCTTGTAATGTCTAAGGCTAAAGTGTCTCCAATTAAATCACGTACCTTGCCTCAGTCGGAATTAACAGCCATTATGTAGGTGTCAAATTAGCTAATTATATAAAAATAATTTGCAGGAGGAATATTAGCGACACTGTAATTTGGTCTTGATAATGGGTCTCCTTACAATGGATTCACAATGGAAAACAGTAAAATTGTGTATGTACAAACAGAGTCACTGAAATTTATCAATGCTAGAGAAGTATAATAGGGGCCAGCATATGTTAACATTTAATCATATAACCTGGTGAGAGAATCAGCTGATTTCTGTCCTCGAGGTTACCTTCTGCTAAGTTGTAAATGCTGTAGCATGTTTAAAGGACCGAGCTGGTTGGTAAATTAAAAGCTACTTGCCTGTAAAAAGTCGAAATATTGCTCCAGTTGAAATTACTGTGACCACGCTCCCAAAAGTTTGTCCTTCTTTATCCATTGATAAAAAGTATTCTTCGTACCCCAACGGATCAATGTAACTTAGTTTGGTGTTTGAATTTGCTAAACATGATAAAATTTCATATAAGTTTTCACATCCTCTTGAATAAAGGATAAAGAGGGTACAGGAGGAAATCTATATGGTAATGAATATTAAATTGAATGAGTGAAAGAAAAATTGTGAAATGTTTTCTATAATAGAAGAAATTGGGCTGTAAATTAAAGACCAATGTAATTAGGTGCAGAGGTAGGTTACAAAATGCTGAATGGGTGATTTGCTAAACCCCCTATCTTACTTGCTCCATAACTCCTCATCTAACAAATTGATTGTTCCCTAAATGCCCATAAAAAAGTAAACCAAGGTGGGGTACAAGATACCTTAAAATTGTAATAGGGAAACATTCTGGATTCCCCAAGACGGCAAAGTGTAAAAAGGGTGATTAAATCTTGACTAATAGTCACCGTGTGGATGCCAGATCCTATATTACCCAGGTCTCCACCATTGCAAAGGAGCGTGTACAATTAGTGAAACCATTTGATGTAACAGTGTACAACTATAGGGTCCAATAATTTTAACAGTACTCAAATGCGTTTCCGCTGAAAGTGTATGTTTTGGTTCACCCTTTACTGCTACCAGGCACGTTCATTTAGAAGTGGCACAGGACTCGTCAGTCAGAACAGTTTATACAAGCTGTTTCGAAATTTGCAGCTAGGAGATCCTGTACTAGGTTTGGATGATTTCTGTAATCCACCATTTTGAAGCAGTGCTCTACACTTGATAGAATTAAATAATAGTACTGAAGTTCAATCTCTGTTAACCCAGCGAGGGTGTACCTGAAAATTTTATTACTCCAAGCCCCTTGCAGGGGGGCTGTACGAAAACTGAAAGCAAACAGTGAAGAGGTGTCCTCCGCAAAGTACTACACCGGAAGAGAATAAATTTGGAAAATTCAGTGCAGTGTTGTGGAAGGCAGAAATCGTAAAAATAATAGGCCTCTCACGTACATGAGTGATACACCTGATGCAATGTAGTAACACCTCTCACCTAATAAGTGAAGAAATTGAAGCTGCCCCTGTCATAGAGATAATCTCAGAAAAATGTTGAAGATTACAAGAATGGCGGCAGTGTTGTGTACTAAATTAAAATGTTAAATAAAGTATATGATCATTGTCTAAATGTTGGCGTAAGGAATTCTTCTTACACTACATGAACACTTTAATGGTGCCGACAGAGGCCAGTATACATCGACAACCATTCCAACCCAGGTGACATTGTGTTAATTGACACTGAACAACATCGAACATTTTGGCCTCGGGCAAAGTATTGACATTGTAACCAGATGCACAAGGTGTTGTCAGGGAATGTCAAAGTGTTGTCGTGCCAGGAAAGTTTACACACAATTAAAAATTGTTTCCCGTGGACTTAGGTGTCAACTAAAACGTAAATTGAAAATCAGAACGGAAAGTGACTTGAGTGATATGGAAGATAACGCAGACCATATGCCGTAAGATGAAATCGAATTAAACCTACTAGGAGAACAGCCACTCAAGCCAGAACTGGCTGGAATCGTCCTCCTAAAGGCAAGGAGTAATTTGAATCGTAGTCAACGAACTCCGGGCCGGCCGCAGTGTGAAAATACTGTATATATTTTCCCGATATTCAGTATTTATATGTAAATAAATGGCCTATTTAATTTTAATAAAAATATATATGGAAAATGGAAACTGAGCCTGCGCCTGCGGCAGAATAGGACACGCCCAATCTTGGTTTTTTGAAATTTGTATTAGAAACATGAATGGGGAAGAATTTTTTCGTGTTTCTAGAGGTTAAATATGCTGACACCTCTCAAATAGAGGCGAAATTGGTGGAGATGTCATTCCTGCATAACTTTAATATCAACTACTGACAAGACAGCTCCAGAACTCAGATAACCTCTCTAAATTTTGTGTGTAATTCAGGCCAGCCTTATTTTCATAATTGTTAGATTGAGTTTTCCTGAGTATGATTTTTCATACATTAATCTCATCAAATTGGTTAGTGATATTAAGATATATTTTTCCTTCTGTTATGTAATGTGTATATCTAAAAAACCATTATATTTTTAATATACATCCACAAATTTATATAATTTACCAGTAATTCCTGGTGTATGTAAATTTCATTTTAATTAATCGTTCCAGAGCAACTGTGGTTATGACAGTGGTAGTAACGAAGGGGACATTTTTTGCGACCATAGGTGTCCCAAATTCCTACTTGTCTATGTAACATTGAATAATATAAATTATCTTTGTTATCATTTACTGTTATGTACATAATAGTTACATTCAGATATTGCAATTTTCCACAACACTGATGATAATTATGCCATTGCTTGTAAGAGAACCTATTTCATTTCCTCGCAGCACAATTCTATAGCTATGTCAAAGATTCAACCAACCATCGTTGTCTCCTGTTGAGTTTATTGATGACATTATTTCTTTTTTAATTTAAAACTTACAGATACAAAAATGTATACAAAACAAAAATGTTTCCAACAAATGGACCATTGTCCAAACTTACACAAATTACAACACATCAACGCAAACCATACCACTCAGTGAACACTAAACCCATACACACTGATAACACTCCCCCAAAACCGCAAAGTGGCAGGATGAGGCACACCTTGCTGCCACACAATAGTGGCACAACCAAACCTTCCCCCTTATCTTAGTTTTGCAACTAAAAAAAAAACACTTTTCCTTTCCCCCAATATATATATAGATACATGATATGAAAACTCAATATAACGAAATCATTATGTATCAGTTCGTAAGACAGTTGTTGCCCACCATGTGATATTTTGCATACCAACTAACACAAGTCTTGGCACTGCTATAAATGCACTATCCCAACAACATTTATTGTTATAATTTATACAAAAAATTACAGAATAACACAATAGTTCACAACGTCCAAATGTTTTCCAACATATGGCCCAACATCAAAATTTTACACAAACAACATCAACATAATCCTATCCCCAATCCAGAGAACACTAAACTATACACTCTGATTACGCGCACTCAAAACCTGCAATATGCATGGATGAGGAAGACCCTTGCTGCCCGCCACAACAATATTGGCACAAACCACTTTCTCCCTAACATAGCAAGCAACTAACGCACTTTTCCCACTATACATAACCAGGATGTGAAAACTCTACCATTAACAAAATCAATGAAGTAAAAAGGTTTATTTTAAGACAGTTGTTTTTCCAAACCATGTTAGTATCAGCATACCAACTGACAAATGCCTTAAAATTGTCTAGATACACTATCACAATTACATTACCCCACCCTAGTCAAGCTTTTTTTCCATATTTTATTTAAAAAACACAGTAAACATGGATGGTATACATAAATTATTTAAAACAAAAAACTCAAAAACTTATAATAAAGACAACATATAACTAAACAAGGACTACGGAAAACATATTTTAACCACAAAACTATAAAACCAAAACCGACAGTCTTATTCTATTGATATGAAATTTTAATACAAAAAAATTTTCATAAAAATAATGCATTGCACCACAGGTACTATGAATAAAAAAATTTATAAAAAAACAATATCATATAAACAAATACATTGCCATAAATGGTACTATGGTTATTAAAATAATTTCAAAAACCTAATGTCTTGAAATTAAAACCCTGGTGTTCTTTTTTTTTGGTTTTGCATAATTAAAAAAGGAAATAAAAAACATGCAAAAAACCCTTTAATAATTTAAACATAAGATTTTTACAGTTAGCATTATGTTTACATATGAGGAAACACTAAGACCCTAATCCCCCACAACCCCCTATTTTGTTTCTCAAAAATTATAAACCCACCAAAAAAAAATTTCCCCTTGCTTGTAAACAGTGTATTAGTAAAAGGGGGCTTAATTGAAATCAACTTTATATATGCACCTAAAGATAAAAAAAATAATGTGAATCACTGGGTGAGGGGAAAAACATATCCCCCAAAAGCTGCTGCCCAAGGAACTTGAATGTCCAAAAATTCAATATGGACATTTAAAAAATCTCATTTAACCCCCCCCCCCCCCCCCCCCCCTCAAAGCGGGGCCGCTACACAATACAAAAAAAAATCTTTAGGAAAAAACTTTTTTTCCTTTATCAAAAGTTTTCAATCACACCAAAAATTCTGCTTTTGAACATTCCCCTTAAAGGCCAGTAAAAAAAACGTTTGTCTTTTTGGGTGAATCAGCGTACATCCGCTTACAAATGATTAAACTAAACCTAACGGGATTCCAGGAAAGACCCAACATTACTTCACCAAACCCCCCGGGCCATAGTCGGAACCAGTTCAGTCTTGTTAGAGGCTGGAACATATACTAAAATGTTGCTTTTTTATTATTATTATCAAAATTGCATGACCATTTAGGATTAATCCAAGATCTCAGTGCCACACAACGCCACAACCATACACACACAGACGCACGGTACCATTCATAATACATACACGTCACTCCCTAAAACCCGCCCTCTACCTGAAGTCTCTAACTTTACCTTTTGGGTGCTACCACGGGGGGAGTCAGCCCCCTTTTGCCTTACCCCACCCCCAGTTGCAGCAACCTTTAAACCCAGTAAGACTTCGATACTTTGCAGGAAAACTATTATCCCAACTTCTACCATATATGAGTTTATTTCTGCAATACGTTCTGTAGATACCTGCCGCAATTGCCCTGATCCTAACTGATCCCCGGTTTCCCGCATATCCCACGAGATATAGAGGAAAATCAGCCCCCAGTACATTAATGCTCTTCGTACCTCACTTGATACTCTGCTAACGTCCAATGTTAAGGCCTGTAAGGTTGAAATACTTCCCCCACTAAGAAAATCAAAAACCCGCCCAACCACGAACGAACTTTGTCCAAGGTATCTCAAAGTAGACAGCATGAAAAGCTGTTTCTTTCAGACTGCAAAGCAAGCAATCCGCCTCCTTACAAAACCAATCCTATTAAGACCGATTTTGATACTAAAATCCCCATGACAAATCTGTACACCAATTCACAAACCCTTGGTGCCAACTTAATTTTACAAAATCCTTCCATATTTCCCCCCAATTATACAGTGGAAAAACAGACAATCCCTGTACAATTTCCCCACGACAACATATGCTGACCATTTGCCCCACCCGGATCCGTTGCCCCATTTCTCAACTTTAACAACAAACGAGCATGCCCTCACACTCGATTAACCCCCTGCCGCTCCACCATTACGCATTTCGATCATTACCTACCCACCCGGATGCCCTTCTCCACCACCCTCCTGAGAACCCTGCTTTACATAGGGGCCTTTACCCGGGGCCCCCCAAAGCCAAGAGACCTAAACCCCCATTGACGAACATGGGTCATGACAATCTCCCGACTTAACCAAGCTCTCCCGAAACCCCAACATAACGTAAGACCCTTCTCTGCAGTTCCTGAATATCCATATCTCTTAAAGGGTAACCCCTCAACCACACCCTATACCTTACTATAAACAAGTGTATTAACCACTACTGTCCTCTGTTGCAACGAGACATCCCCAGCTCTTAACCCTGAAGTCGATCTAAAGCCCTTTTTAACCACCAATTCAGAGTTTACCTTCGGGTCTCCCTTCATCTGCCCTGTACATGATACCACATATTCTAAGTTGCACCACGACTGACCACCCATACCATCCCCCCAACCTCCCCCCCCCCCATGTACCCACCTCCAATAATTTCGATTTTGCCTTATTGACGCACATGCCAGACCTTTTGCCCCAAAAAAATCAACAATCCATCCCACGATCTGCAAATCCTCCTCCCCCTTTTTAAAAAAATTGTGGTATCATCTACGTACCCGACCACACGCGCTGCATGGTCACTGCTCAGCGTTCCACGCCTCAAACCACCATCCATCAGCTCATAAAAGGGGGTTTTTTCATACAAGCAAAAAGCAGCTGGGAGAGGGGGCCCCTTGCCTCAAACCCCTTCCATACGGACCGGCTGCCTTCCAATTTACCGTTTACCTGTAAGCGTACCATAGCCGAGACATACAAGGTATCAACCATCTTACAATCCCTCTCCAAAACCCGCCTCAAATAAAATAAGCCTCAATAAATCCCAATCAACACAGTCATTAGCATTCGGCCAGTCAAGCCCGAGGACACCCCCCCCTTGACATTCCCCCAAAAACTCCCTAATACGTACATGTCCATCCCTCATGCTCCTACCTGGTATGCCTAGCTGTCCCCTCGGAATAACCGACCCCATAACCTTCCTCATTCTGTTTCCTAAAACTTTTGCAGAGATTTTTAGTCTGAGCACATAAGAGATATTGCTCTATATGCACCAGACCCCTCCCCCCTCCCTTTTTGGGGGCCCCCCCAACACAACTACCCCCGTCTTTTCGACTACCAACCCCCCCTCCTACAG
>NW_026506226.1:0-18203 GCF_026875155.1 Cherax quadricarinatus
TATTTGTTATAACCAAATAGCAAAAAAGTTTTTAAAACATCTTTCATTTCTATCCCCTGTTTTAAACGGGATTGGAAATCCCCGGGGTATTAAAAAAACAATACAAATTCCCCTTTCCATTTAAGAATCCTTAAAATTTTTAAACCCATCCAACACCAGAAATTTCCCCAAAACAGGATGGGTGAAAGGAATCTTCCAAAACGGGGATCTGAAAAAAAACCCGAAAAAATTAAACCCCTTTTTTTAGAAATTTTAAAACCCCAAACCAAATTCAAACCCCTAAGGAACCCCTTGGGGCCCATTTTGGGGGAAGAAATTTTCCCCCAAGATCCCCAAAAAAAACCCTGGGAAATTGGCAAAGGTTTAAAACAAATTTCAAGACCAAACCCCAAACCCCGATAAATTTTGGGGGAAAAAATTTTAAACCCTTTAGTCACAAAAACTGACTTTAAATTTGCTATTTAAAAGTTAAAAAAAAAAAAAAAAAAAAAAAATTTAAAAAAAAAAAAATTTTTAAAAAAATAAAAAAATTTGATGATCCACGGGACCAAGTGATTTGATGGGTGAGTATGAGAAAAAATCCTCCCCCACAATAACAGTCTCGTTTTAATAATAATCATACATTTGGGTCAATGAAGGAGAGATGAAAATTTAGAGATCTACAACCATACCTTTCCATCGATACTTCAACTCTTGAAGAGACCCCCCCCTTACTAGCCCTTCACACTTTTTGAATAGTCAATTATTGGAAGAATCCCAAAATAAGCCTGGTCTCTCTGGAAAAACAAAAAAAAAAAAATTTCCCACCAAAATTGAAAACAGCTTTGGGTTAATACTTTAATGCCATTTTGGGCCCCCGGACTTTTTTCCATGGTTTTTAAGACTGCTAGGATATTTTCTGCTTAAATCCAAAAAAGGCTTCATCAACCGGGGGAAATTATAGATCTATATCTTTATTGAAGTCCCTGGGAAAGTTTTTAAAATCATTTCCAACGACGAACAAAATTTATGGATTTTAATCATTTTTTACTGAAAAAAAATTTTGGTTTAAAACACATAGGGGTCCATCAGCAATAAATATTATTTTCGATATGTAAAAGTCTAAAACACAGAGCAATTTTCCTTTAAAAGCAGCAAAACCCGCCACCCCTCCCTCCCACCTCAGTACCAACCTCGTAACCAACCCCTGACACTTCAAACCCCTTTCACAAAAAAAAAACTACACAACGCCGGGTCCCCCCCTACAAAACCAAACCCCCCCCCTCTATACTCTCCGGGGTTCTTAGTAGGCCCCTACGCACGAACCATCAAAAAACGAAACAATGTCACGCACCCTAGGCAAAAAATTTTTAGCTTGCAAAATCTATACCAATTTTTCTCCAGATACAGGGGAATAAACTCTAAAAAACAGGGCAACATATTACCCCCCAAGTAACCTCCAAAAAAACCCATTTTCGAAATTTTTCCCTCCCTTTCCCTTTAAACCAACAACGGCCCCTTTTAAACAATTTCCATTCCCTCAATTCAACACCCCAAAAAACTTTAATCAATTACCTGTTTTTTTTTTCCCGCCATCACCCCACACCATTTTTCCCTTTAAAAGAAACACCATTTACCCCCCGTCTTAGATCCATCAACCCCAACCCCCCTGGCACAGGGTAACAAAAAACCTCTCTTTTTAAACCCAATCAAACTTTTCCCCACAAAAATTTAAACACCCTTCTAAAAATTTCCCCCACAATCGCCGTCGCGTAATGGGAAACGCGCCCAACATGCCAAAACCTTACTAACAAAAAAAACATTTACGACAAACACGTTGGGCCAGAGTGAGAGGGGGGGGGCCTAAAAAACCCAACCCAGCTCCCAGTCCTTTTAAAAAACCCATCCGGTTTTCCCACGCGCCAAATCATGTCATCCTTTTTTATAAACCCCAAAATTTTTTGCGACCCGCACACTTTTTAACAACTTTAAAAATAAAATTACCCCCCCTTTTCCAAGGCCCAACCCCCATGATCATTACTTCTCACGTTTACCTTCATACCCTGGCATTAAAAACACTTGCACAAATCGCCAATACTTTCATAGATTTTCCTTTCACGAACCAGAACAGTCGTTCATCTACAACCTTTTTAACCCCGGGCCAAAGCGTCCCCCCCTAAACCCCCAAACCCTCACCCCGGTACTGACAGTGCTTTTCACCATTCTAAAAATGCGGTCCTGAATCCCCAAGATAAGTCTGAACGGGGAACCCCGCTGAACCTTACCCATCGCAAATTTCCCCTCCCCTACCCCCATTTTTTTGACACTCTTTTTTGCTCCACATACCGATTTACCCAATCAATATTTCTTCCCCAAAACCCTTGTTCCAAAGGATCCCCACAGTGCACCCTTTCCATCTAAATAGGTCCGTCAGTCAAACCAGTAAAGCCGCCCCCCCCCCCCCTCCTGTTGACCCCACAAATCTTCAAATCCGCTGTCCTTAAATCATGCCCTTTCCGGGCACCCAAAACTGGATTTAAAAACAAAACCCCCCCCACTCCCCTTTTAAAACCCCCAAATTACCAAAATTTTTTTTGAAAAAAACCTATAGTCCCACATAGCAACGTTTTGCCGATACCCCGAAGGGTGGGCTGCCTTTTAAACCTTTCGGGACCAGCACCACAACTGCTGTAGTTGCTTTCCCCAAACACCCTTTCCTTCAAACAATTAAATCCTAACCACGAAATTTCCTATCAACGCCCAATGCTCTAAAAAAAAAACCAAACCGGTAGCCATAAATCCCCCGGGTTTTTCCCTTCCTCATGCCAAAAGCATCTCAAATTTTTCCCTGCAGAAATAACCCCCCCCAAAACCCATTCAATCACTTTTACCAAATTGCACGTTGCATATGACACACTGTCAACTCCCATCATCCACACCCCCGCTTGTCCAGTACTTTTAAAATACCACATATCCGAAAAAACACACATACCCTTTTTTTTTCTTATCTCCTCCCCCTGTTTTCTATAAAACCCCCATCGTCTCATTTACTTCTAATTCGGGATAGCCATCAGCGCCTCCCTTTTGCGTTTGATGTTGCAACCACACCCTGATTGTTTGTCCCCCCAAAAAACTTCTTCAAACCCCTGCTTGCATCCTTACCTTTTTGAAACCGATCATTTTGCAACTTTCTCAATCCCCTTTTTTGTCTACTTTTCATCCATGGAAAACCCCACCAACCATCCCTCCCCTAACAACCCTTTAAAATCGACCCTCAAAATAATTCAAAAGCCCATTTTTTTAAATTTTTTATCGTTTATCCTCATCACTAGTATTTTCTTATCCTTTCTTTGCCACATAATCCCAATGTTACAAGTCTCCACCTCCGAGCTTCCTTGTAAACCTTTCCACAAATAAAAAAAACCCTTTAAAACCTTCTTCATCACTCAATCACTATGTTAAATTTTCCTTAAGTCCTATATATTTTCCGCCATCTCCCCCCACCTTATTCCACCACTCACCCTTTAAAGACCGACATGCCGTCAAGGGAAAAAAGATTTCCCCAAAAACCCCCTTTGAGAAAGATCCCCTCTATCCAACCTCGCTGCGTATTCCCCCTAAAAAGTAGTTTTTTTCCCCCCCCCCAAACGCATCAGAACCAAACGTCCCCAGAAAACCCCTGAGAGTTTACAGACAATTCCTGCCCCTTTTGGTTTCTACACAGCCCCCCTTTAAAAAACCAATTTCCCAGTACACCCCCACTATTGCTTTTCCCGGAAAAAGGCACGAAAAAAAATGACAAGATCCTCGCACCAAAATCCTTTCCCTTCCTGCATGCTATTCCGCAGGCGCATACCATTAAAAAAGAGTTCACGCCTTACCCATCTACGACCCACCAACGAAACCCCCCCCCCCCCCCCCCTCCCACCCCCCCCCCCCCCCCCCCCCCCCCCCCCCTTTCTCTGCAAAAATAAAGGGCTCGTTTTTTTAAAAAAATACCCACCCACCTTTTAAAGGGTATTGGCAGGGCATTATTGATAACTGTACTCAAAACCTTTTAACCCCCTTGAAATTATGTTCCTGGAAGAACACAACATCCCCCCTATTTTTTAAAGAAACTGACAACCATTCTTCTTTTACTGCATACTAACCATTAAATTTTGGGCAGCATACACGGGTTTTTTTAAATTTTTTCCACCCCTCCCCTTTCTCCTCCTTTTTCACCACAGAATTGTATTTCTGTGTGTTATTTCACAATACCTTTTTTCCCCCCCCCCTTCTTCCGAGTTTCTGATCATGACCTCCCCCTCCCACCCCTTCCCTCTCCTACCCCCCCAGTCTGTTTCCCCCGCCTCTGGCGGCCAGTACTCACCGAGCCTGACGTAGTGCCCGTTTCCTTGTCACAATCATGTTCCCCTATAAAGGTCGGGGGGGAAGCCTCACGGGAACCTCAACATCCACCTTACAATGATTTTTTAATCCCACGACGTCTCCGTTTCACATTATTCCCCAAATTCTCATTTCGTTACAAGCGGGAAAACGATAACTAAACAGCTACTTCTTTCAATGTAACTCCCTCCCCGGCGGTGAAAAGGTCTTAAAAAACTTCCTTCAATTCTTCCTAAATTTTCCCAACCCTTTCCCCCGTGGAACCACCCCTCAAAAGTCACAAAGGGAGATTCGGGGGCAGGAAACTGGGGGGGGACCACCCCCAGCCCTAAAAGTTGCCCACCTCCACCTCCACAAACGACCACCCCCTCCCTCTGGTGATTGTCCTCCCTGCCACCCAAAAGACAGGGGCGCACTTTACCACAGGTTCAGGCCCCCGTCTGTTTTCTGTATGTTGCAGTTTTGGGGTCATACTCCCCACATAGGCGACACGTACGTTTTTTTGCCCAGGATATAAAACCATGCCCTGTGTCCTGAATTCCTAAAGATAAAGTAAGACGGTATGGGATTTTCCCCCAATTCATTTTAAGGTTAAAAGTCCTTCTGGCAAACCTGCGTAGCGCCTGCTACCCAATACCATACGAGCAAAATAAACTGTCCCAAAAATTTCTCGAAGACTTTTTGACTCAGCTTCATCCGCCCCAAAGGGGACTTACGAATTTTATCCAGGTAAATCCCTGGATAATCATCATCTCACACGTACAGCGGGTGAAACATCAAGAATCACGTCCGGGGAAACGTGAAACCCAACGATTCATAAACCGTTGCAGTGAGTAGTTTCACGAAGTTTCTATCGCCCCTTTTAAACCACCCCATAAAATTCCCCATCTTGAATTCCAAAAATCCCCTTGATGCAAAAGTAAAGAAACTTCGCTGAACTAGGCGAAATCGTCCCCGGGAAAAAAATACCAAAAGTATTAATGGGGGCGCCTATGACAAACCGCCAGTTGACAGCAGAAATTTTTCCGGGAGGGTAAACAGAGGCGAAAACAGCACCACCTCGCACCACTCAGCCAGGAATGGGGCGTCTGCACTAGGTCCACACCCCCGAGAGCGATGAACAAGAATAGTGTCCAAACCCCTTTTCTCAAAATAAAGGGCTCATAAGGATTATCCACTTAATAAAATGCCCCCCCCCAGTTCTATGGGATATTAAGTTTTTTAAAAGATATTCAATTCTTGTGAATGAGTGTACCCGTTTAACCCTTTATTTGAGCAGGAAACACCCCAAATGTGTGTATCATGTTTCAGTAACTCAGTTAACATAAGATTTTTATCATATTGTAGTAACTCAGTTTAAATAATGATGTTGTAATGTTACAGTAACTCAGTTTCATAAAAGAGTTTGTATATGACAGTAACCAAGTTAACATAATGTGTTGTATCATGTTACAGTAACCATTAACATAATGTTTGTATCATTTTCAGTAACTCAGTTAACATAATGATGTTGTATCATTTACAGAACCGTTAAAAAAATGATGTTGTATCATGTTACAGTAACTCAGTTAACAAATATGTTGTATCATTTCAGTAACCAAGTTAAAAAAATAGTTGTATCAGTACATAACTCCGTTAAAAATAATGATGTTGCTCTGTTAAGTAACTCATTTATAATGAGTTGTTCATTTACAGTAACCAGTTTTTAAAATAATGATGTTGTATATGTTTTTCGTAATCAGTTTCATAATGAGTTGCATCATGTTACAGTAATCAGTTATCAAAAAGATGTTGTATCATGTTAAGAAACCCGTTATCACAATAAAGTTGTTTTCATGTTAAAATAACTCGTTATCATAATGATGTTGATCAATTGTATAACTCAGTTAAAATAATATGTTTATTTTGTTCCCGTAACCGTTAACTAATATGTTTTATCAGTTTAAATAACCAGTAAATAATGTGTTGTACAGTTTACAGTAACCATTAACTAAAGATGTTTTTTATCATGTTACAGTAACTCATTAACATTGAGTTGTATCATTTACAGTAAACCCGTTAACATAAGATGTTGTATCATTTACAGTAACTCATTAACATAAGATGTTGTATCTTTACAGTAACCAATTTTTAAAAATGATTTTGTTCTGTTTCAGTAACTCAGTTAACAAAGATGTTGTATCATGTTACAGTAACCAAGTTAACATAAGATGTTTATTTTACAGTAACTCGTTAAAAATGATTGTATCATGTTACGTAACTCATTAACTAATATTTGTATCATGTTCATAACTCAGTTATCAAAAGATGTTTAATCATGTTCAGTACCGTTATCATAAAAGATGTTGTATCAGTTCTTTTAATATTAAATAATGAATTTTTTTCATGTTACAGTAACTCAGATAACAAATGAGTTTTATCTGTTACAGAAAAACAGTTACCAAAAGATGTTGCACCCCTGTTACAGTAACTAGTTACATAAAGATTTGTATTGTTTAAATAATAGTTAACTAATATGTTGTATCATGTACAGTAACCAATTAACAAATAGTTGGGATCATGTTACAGTAAATCTGTTACAAAGAGTTGTTATGTTTTCAGTAACCAGTTAACATAATGAGTTTATCAGTTACAGTAACTCAGTTATAAATGTGTGTATCATGTTACAGTAACTCATTTTCATAAAAAAATTTTGTATCATGTTACGTAACTCATTACATAAAAATGTTTTCATCAGTTACGTAAACCCGTTTTCATAATGATGTTGTATCTGTTTCAGTAACTATTAACATAATGTGTTGCATCATGTTACAGTAATCAGTTATCTAATGATGTTGCATAGTTACGTAACTCAGTATATAATGATGTTGTATCATTTTACAGTAACAAGTTAACAAAATGTGTGTATCATTTTACAGTAACCAAATTAACATAAGATTTGATCAGTTAAGTAACCCAAATAACATAATGATTTGTATCTTGTTCAGTAACCAAGTTTAAAATAATGAGTTGTATCATGTTACAGTAACTAAGTTAAATAATGATGTTTTATCATGTTACAGTAACCAAGTTAAAATAATATGTTGTATCATGGTTTAAAATAAAAAATGTTGTTCAGAACATAATGAGTTTTTTTTCATGTTACGTAACTCAGTTAACAAAATGATGTTTACAAAGTTACAGAACCAATTAACAAATGATGTTGTATCTGTTACAGTAACCAAGTTTTAAAATAATGATGTTTTATCAGTTAACATAAGAGTTGTATCATGTTACAGAATCTTAAAATAAAGATGTTGTATCATGTTTTATAAACCCAAATTAACATAAATTTTGTATCAGTAATAACCAAATTAAAAAATGATGTTTATCATGTACAGAACCAAGTTAAATAATGATGTTTTGTTCATTTTAAATGACCAGTAACTAAAGATGTTGTATCATGTTACAGTAACTAATTAAAAAATGATGTTTTTTCAGTTTCGTAACTCAGTTAACATAATGAGGTATCTGTTACGTAACCAAGTTTTAAAATAATGATGTTGTTCAGTTTCAGTAACCAATTAACATAAGATGTTTATCTGTTACAGTAAACCCAATTAAAAAAATGAGTTGTATCATGTTACGTAAACCAAATTAAATAATGATTTGTATCATGTTACAGTAACCAAGTTAACAAAGAGGTTATAAAATGTTTTTCTGGGGATAATTTTTCTTACAAAAATGTTTTTTTTATCTTTGTTCTTTCTGTCCCCTTGTGTTACCAGCGAAGTAATGTAACCAGCGGGAGTAATGTAAAAACCAGTAGGCGTAATGTAAACCCGGCATAATGTAAACCAGCAGGCAGTAATTAAACCACAGGCATAATGTAATCCCCCAGGGGAGTAAAGTAAACCATAGCAGAAAGTAATCCGCAGGCAGTACGTAATCCAGTAGGCAGAATGAAAACCAGCAGGCAGTAAAGTAAAACCAGTACGCGTAAGAATCCAGCGGGATAAAAAATCCAGCAGCAGTAAGTAATCCAGTAGGCAGTAAAATTTAAACCCCAAGGCATAATTAAACCCAGGGAGTAATGTAATCCCGCAGGCGTAATTTAAACCTAGGCAGTAAATTTAAACCACGGCAGTAAGTAATCCAGCAGGGAGTAATGTAATCCAGCAGGGATAATGTAACCGTAGCAGTAATGTAAACCAGCAGGCAGTATGTAACAGCAGGCATAATGTAACCAGTAGGCGTAATGTAAACCACAGCAGTAATGAATCCAGCAGGAAAGTAATCCCCAAAGGAGAATGTAATCCAGCAGGCAGTAATGTAATCCGTAGGCATAAATTAACCAGCAGGCGTAATGTAACCCGCAGGGAGTAATTAATCCAGCAGGCAGTAATGTAATCCGCAGGGATAATGTAATCCAGTAGGGATAGTAATCCAAGGAGTAATGTAATCCGTAGGCAAAATGTAAACCCGCAGGGGTAAGTAACCACAGGCAGTAAAAGTAATCCCCGCAGGCGTAATTAAACCAGTAAAGGGAAATAATTAATCCCCAGGGAGTAAAGTAATCCAGCTGGCTAATGTAATCCGCTGGCTAATTAATCCCCAGGCATAATGTAAATTTAGTAGGCAGTAAAAAACCCCCAGGGAGTTTTAAGTAATCCCGTAGGCAGTAATGTAATCCAGTAGGCAGTAATGTAATCCAGCAGGCAGTAATGTAAATCCATACCAATGTAACCGCAGGCAAAATGTAATTCCCGCAAAGGGGGTAATGTAAACCAGCAAGCGTAAAGTAATCCAGTAGGCGTAATTAATCCCGAGGCAGTAATGTAATCCATACATAATGTAACCACAGGCAGTAAATTTTAATCCAGCAGGGAGTAAATGTAATCCAGCAGGCTAATGTAATCCCCAGCAGTAATGTAATCCCGTAGGGGTAATTAATCCCGAGGGAGTAATGAAACCCGCAGGGATAATTAATCCACAGGCAGTAATGTAATCCAGTTCGTAATGTAATCCAGCGGCAGAAGAATCCAGGGAGTAATGAATCCAGCTGGCAGAATGAATTCAGAGGCGTTTGTAACCAGCAGCGTAATGTAAACCCGTAGGGAGTAATGTAATCCAGTAGGCAGTAAGAAATCCGTAGGCATTAAGTAATCAGAGGGAGTAATTAACCAGAGGCGTAATGTAATCCAGCAGGATAATGTAATCCAGCAAACAAAAAATAATGTAATCCAGCAGGCATAATGTAATCCAGAGGCATAAAGTAAACCGCAGGCGAAAATGTAATCCACAGGCAGTAAGTAATCCAGTAGGCTAATGTAATCCAGCAGGCAGTAATGTAACCATAGCAGTAATGTAATCCACAGGCGTAATTTTAATCCAGTGGCAGTAAAGAATCCAGAAGCAGTAAAAGTAATCCTAGGCAGTAATGTAATCCCGCAGGCAGAAAAATAACCACAGGGAGTAATGTAAACCAGCAGGAAATAATTTCCGCAGGCAAAAATGTATCCATAGGCTAATGTAATCCAGTAGGCAGTAATGTAATCCAGTAGGGATAATTAAACCAGCAGGATAATTTAATCCGCAGGCAGTAATGTAAACCCCCTAGGGGGAAAAAGTAATCCAGCAGGCATAATGTAATCCCGCAGGCAGTAATGTAATCCAGCAGGCAGTAATGTAATCCGCCCGGCAGAATGTAATCCCGTAGGGAGAATGTAAAACCAGAGGCAGTAAGTAATCCAGCAGGAGTAATGTAAAAACCCCAGGCAGTAATGTAATCCCCAGGCGTTGTAATCCATAGGCGTATGAATCCAGCAGGGGTAAGTAAACCAGCAGGCGTAATGTAATCCCGTAGGGAGTAATGTAATCCGCAGGCATAATGTAATCCCGTAGCAGTATTAATCCCGCAGGCAGTAATGTAATCCAGCAGGCATAAATTAAACCAGCAGGGAGTAATGTAATCCCTGGCAGAATGTAAAACCCCCAGGCAGTAATGTACGTGGGAGTAATGTAATCCAGCTGGCAGTTTTAAATTTCCAGCAGGGAGTAATGAATTCTAGCATAATGTAATCCAGCAGGGGGTAATGTAATCCCGTACATAATGTAATCCAGTAGGCATAATGTAACCCGCAGGGAGTAATGTAATCCATAATTAATGAAAACCAGCAGGCAGAAAAAGTAAACCCAAAAGGCAGTAAGTAAACCAGCAAGCTAAGTAAACCCTAGGCGTAATGTAAACCAAAGGGTAATGTAATCCGTAGGCGAATGTAATCCACAGGCAGTAATGTAAAACCAGCGGCAGAATGTAATCCAGCAGGGAGTAATGTAACCAGCAGGCAGTAAGTAATCATAGGCATAAAATAACCACAGGCAAAATTTAATCCCGAGGGGTAATGTAATCCAGCAGGCAGGGAAAATTTAAACCAGTACATAATGTAATCCAGCAGGCATAATTAATCCACTGGCGTAATGTAATCCGCTGGGAGTAAGTAATTTATTGGCGTAAAATTAAACCCGCAGGCGTTGTATCCAGTAGGCAGTAAAGAAAACCCGTAGGCAGTAAATGTAAACCCGTAGGCATTAATTTAAACCAAGGCAGTAATGTAACCAGCAGGATAATGTAATCCGAGGCATAATGTAATCCCGCAAGCGTAATGTAAAACCCCAGGCGTAATAATCCCGGCATAAGTAATCCCCGCAGGGATAATGTAATCCAGAGCATAAGTAATCCTTTTGGCAGTAATGAATCCAGCACAGTAATGTAATCCAGTAGGCATAATGAAATCCCGCAGGCAGTAAAGTAATCCGTAGGCAGTAAAGTAATCCACATGCAGTAATAAACCCGTAGGCGTAATTAATCCCCCAGGCAGTAATTAATCCAGCAGGCAGTAATGTAATCCCCGCAGGGATAAGTAATCCAAACAGGGAATAAAGTAAACCCTAGGCAGAATGTAATCCGTAGGGGTTGTAATCCATGCAGTAATGTAATCCCCAAAGGGAGTAATGAATCCAGGAGGCGTAAGTATCCTTTGGCAGTAAAATAATCCCCGTAGGGAGTAATGTAACCAGCAGGCATAATGTAATCCAGCAGGGATAATGTAATCCCGGCAGTAATTAAACCGCAGGCGTAATGAATCCAGCAGGCAGTAATGTAATCCAGCAGGCAGTAATGTAATCCCGCAGGCGGTAATGTTAAACCCCAAACAGTAAAAGTAATCCCGAGGCGAATGAAACCACGGCATAATGTAATCCAAGGCAGTAAGTAATCCATAGGCAGTAATTAATCCGTAGGCGTAAAATTTAACCCCCAGGCAGTAATGTAATCTGTAGGCAGTAATTTGCCAAGCATGCGGGATTGCTTATACATTGTTTGTCATTTGTGTTTTCCCCAAATCGTAATGTAGTATACAACAAATAATAATATTAAGACATTAGTATTAATGTTAAAAATAAGACAGTGTTGCAAAGGTTTGAAATTGTTCACATGTAAACAAAATTTGGAGAAAGTTTTTTGAAAGAAAAACAACAAAGATCTGGGCCGGGAGAGTACCGGTTAAACCAAGACAAAGACCGGGGTGGGTTACCGGGAACCAAAAACAACAAAGTCCGGGAGGGAACCGGTGAACCAAAAACAACAAAGATCCGGGCTAGGAAGTACCGGTGAACCAACAACAACAAAATCCGGGCCGGGAGAGTACCGGTGAACCCAAAAACAAAGTTCCCGGGGGAGGGGTCTACCGGGGGAACCAAAACAACAAAAATCCGGGTAGGAGCTACCGGGGAAACCCAAAAAAACAAAAATCCGGGGTGGAGAGACCGGTGAACAACAACAAAAAAGACCGGGGCCGGGAGAGACCGGTGAACCCAAAAACAAAATCCGGGCAGGATCTACCGTTTAACCAACAACAAAAAGATCCGGCTAGGAGACTCCGGTGAACCAACAACAACAAAGATCCGGGGTAGGAGAGTACCGGGGAACCAACAACAACAAAGATCCGGGCCCCGGGGGAAATACCGGGGGAACCAAAACAACAAAGTCCGGGCTAGGAGAGTACCGGTGAACCAACAACAACAAAGATCCGGGCCGGAGAGTACCGGTGAACCAACAACAACAAAGATCCCCGGGCCGGGGGGAGTACCGGGGAACCAACAACAACAAAGATCCGGGGAGGAGAGTACCGGTGAAACCCAAAAACAACCAGTCCGGCCGGGAAGTACCGTGAACCAACAACAACAAAGATCCGGGTAGGAGAGTACCCCTGAAACCACAACAACAAAGATCCGGGCCGGGGGAGTACCGGTGAACCAACAACAAAAAAGATCCGGGGTGAGAGACCGGTGAACCAACAACAACAAAGATCCGGGCCGGGGGAGAACGGTGAACCAACAACAACAAAATCCGGGGCCGGGAGACTACCGGGGGAACCCAAAAACAAAAAACACCGGGCTAGGAAGTACCGGGGAACCAACAACAAAAAAGATCCGGGCCGGGGGAGTACCGGTGAACCCAAAAACAACAAAATTCCGGGCTAGGGGAGTAAAACCCGGGGAACCCAAAACAACAAAGATCCGGGCCCGGGAGATAACCGGTGAACAACAACAACAAAGATCCCGGGCCGGGAGAGTACCGGTGAACCAACAACAACAAGCTCCGGGCCGGAAGTATGGGGAACCCAAAAACAAAAAGATCTGGGGCCCGGGGGAGTACCGGTAACCAACAACAACAAAGATCCGGGGGGAAGTACCGGGGAAACCCAAAAACAACAAAGATCCGGGGAAAAGGGAATACCGGTGAACCAATAAAAAAAAAGACCGGGCGGAGAGTACGGGAACGAACAACAAAGATGCGGGGCCCGGGAGAGTACCGGGTGAACCAACAACAACAAAAATGGGGCCGGGGAGAGTACCGGTGAACCCAAAAACAAAAAAGATCCGGGGTAGGGAGTACCGGTGAACCAACACAACAAAGATCCCCGGGCCCGGGAGATAACCGGGTGAAAACCAAACAACAACAAAGATCCGGGCCGGGGGGTACCCCGGGGAACCAAAAACAACAAAAGTCCGGGGGGGAGAGTACGGAACCAAGACAACAAAGATCTGGCCGGGGGAGCCGGTGAACCAAAAACACAAAGATCCGGGGCCCGGGGAGTACCGGTGAACCAAAAACAACAAAGATCCGGGCTGGGAGTACCGGGGAACCATAAAAACAAAGATCCGGGGCCGGGAAGTATGGGAACGAACAACAAAAAAGCGGGGCCGGGGGGAGTAAAGGGGAACCAACAACAACAAAGATCGGGGCCGGGAGAGTACCGGGGAACCAAAACAAAAAAAGATCCGGGCTAGGAGAGTACCGGTGAAAAAAACAACAACAAAGATCCGGGCTAGGAAGTACCGGTGAAAACCCAAAAACAACAATTGGGGTTTTAACGTGACCCCCCCCCCCCTTTTTCAAAGAAAAAGGTAGTAAAAAACACACACAAAAACCCCGTGAAAACAGGAAATATTATAGAAAAATATAAAGGATAATTTAAAGAGAATTTAGGTGAAATAATTCTAAATCTTCAAAAAGGAGCGTACCTAGTATATTAAAGAACCCCCTTTTAAGACTAATACAAAAACGCGTGCCCCACACTGGCACACACACAACCCTACAAAACACTACACATAAAAGCACACACATACACCACACACACACACAGGTGGGCCAGACGGGGACATAGGCCCGAGAACCTCGGTTTTTTTTAGGGGTGCAATAACCCTTGCAGTAATCAGTGGTAGTGACAAGTCATGTTGAAACAAACTAACGCGTAGATAAACTATAGTTATAAGTTGAAAATTCGCATGGAGGAAACTTAATTCGTATTTCTTTTAAAGTGCCAACCGTTGGTAGGAGTTACTAGCACTGTTGCAGCACAGATACAGGAAAACATAAAAAGACAAAGAGCGCGTGGAAAGGGTCTTTGTGGATCAAGAAAACCCTGCGTTTTTGGTTATTGGTTAACAAAGTGAAATGTGGGGCACATAATGTGGAGAGTGAAAAAGTTTAATAGGCAAAGGCGACAGAAAAATAAAATATGATACAAACAAGGGAAAGGTGGCAGTAGGCCTACTGAAGCATGTGAGTCAGTGACGTCACAAAGTTTGTATGCCATATCTACATATAACGTGTAACACGAATGGTGAAGTGTATCTGTCATAAGTGAAAAGTGAATCACTTGAGGAACGCGGATGCATGAGCATTATGGTTATAAACTAACACGGGAGAATGGAGGTTACAACAATAGGAATTGAGAAGCCTAATGTACGACGGCTGTCCTGTCCTCAGCTTCTGGCAATTGTCATCACACGCTGTCAGCGCAAGGTCTTTCCTGTTGAGATGTTGCATTTTGCAAATATGGTTGGTCCTGATCACTGTTAGATATGGTCACTCACTCACTGCAAGCCATTACCTGAAATCTAGAGTAGAAATAGCATAGAGGAGAGTGGCAAAGGAGTCAAGCGGTAGTGAGGGATAAGTCAGACCACGATAGTTGAGACAAGCTTAAATTTTTACACCTAGCTACTTACTGAATTTTAGAGTCGAATCTATAAGTGTTACAAGTGAATGGTACGCTTAGAATTACTGGTATCTACCCGTTAAGTATGTAGCAAGTATGAATACTTAAGAAGTGTGGCACCACACACAACACACCACACACGCAGTACCACACGCCGCCACACCACACATACCCAGGCGCTCGGACTCGACCCGCGCCACCTCAATCGAGTGCGTACATACACGACCACACACACACTAACACGACCTACACATACACCACATACACACACACAAACACACACGTACGCACCACAAGCTCACCCATATACACAGACACCTGCACACACCCAGCACACACACACACACACACCACACACACATACACATATAGTCACCCACACACACCTAACACATACACACACCCACACACACATCACACAACACACCAACCCATCCGCCGGGTCAGTCTAGGACCAGTGCTGTTTCTGGTATTTGTGACGACATGACGGAAGGAATAGACTCTGAGTGACCCTGTTTCGCACGATGACTCGTGATGGACAGATGATGAGAAGAATTCACTCGATCTGAGACCAGGCAAGAACTACAAATGGGATCCTGGACCGGCCTGAGACACTGGTCCAGACAATTGCTCCTGGAGGTTCAATCCACCAAAGTGCACAAGACATGAAGATTGGGGTAAGGCTCAAAGAGGCGCAGAGGAGTACATGTGTAGGGGGTCAGAGACTACAACCTCACTCAAGAAAAGAACTTGGGCGTGCGTCTAACACCAGGGCGAATCTCCTGAAAGGCACATCACCAAACATACCTGTCTGCAGATATGGGCGCCTAGCGAAACCTCAGAACAGCATGTCGACGATCTTAATAAGGAATCCTTCAGGAACCCTGTAAAACCGTGTACGTTAGGCCAATTATTGGAGTATGCGGCACCAGTATGGACCCCCACTTAGCCAAGCACGTTGAATGAAACTAGAGACGTGCAAAGGTTCTGCAACAAGTCTCGGCCCAGAGTAAGGCGGTGATGTCCCTACGAGAGAGTGCTTAGGCGGAAATACCAACCTGAACTGACACTGGACGGAAGGAGAGATAGTGGTGGGATGACATGATAACGACATACCAAATACAGAGAGGAATTGACCAAGGTGGACAAAGACAGGATGTTCCAGAGATTGGACACAGTAACAAGGGGACACAGTTGGAAGCTGAAGACCACAGATGAATCACAGGGAGTTAGGAAGTATTTCTTCAGCCACAGGAGTATATCAGTAAGGGGAAATAGTTTGGGAAGCGATGTAGTGGAGGCAGGATCCATACATAGCTTTAAGCAGAGGTATGATAAAGCTCACGGTCAGGGAGAGTGACCTAGTAGCGATCAGTGAAGGGGCCGGGGCCAGGAGCTCGGACTCGACCCCGCAACCTCAACTAGGTGAGTACACACACACACACACACACACACACACACACACACACACACACACACACACACACAGGACAGGAGATATAGGGGTGACATGATAACGACATACAAAATACGGGGAGGAATTGACAAGGTGGACAAAGACAGGATGTTCCAGAGATGGGACACAACAACAAGGGGACACAGTTGGAAGTTGAAGACACAGATGAATCACAGACACAGCACACACACACACACAGACACACCACAGACACACACATACACGCACACAAACACACACAAAAAACACACACACACACACACACACCCCACACAAACAACAAACACACACACACACCACCCCCAAACACTCACACACACACACCCCACACACACACCACACACACACACACACACACACACAAAATGCAAGGAGGCTGAGGAGAGGTTTGTACCCAAGGGTAACAGAATAATGAAAAAGCCAGGATGAGCACAGGGTTTTCCCCAAAGGTGCAGGGAGGCAAAAAGAAAATGTGCTGGGGAAAGGGAAGAAATATAGAATGCAAAGGACCCAGGAGAATAAGGAGAGCAGTCGTAGAGCCAGAACGAATATGCACAGATAAGAAGGGAGGCCCAAAGACAATATGAAAATGACATAGCAGCGAAAGCCAAATCTGACCCGAAAAATGTTGTACAGCCACATCAGAGGAAAACAACAGTCAATGACCAGGTAATCAGGCTAAGGAAGGAAGGAGGAGAGACAAAAAAAGAAATGACCGTGAAGTATGTGAGGAACTCAACAAGAGATTCAAAGAAGTGTTCACAAGGAGACAGAAGGGGCTCCAGAAAGACGGGGAGGTGGGGCACACCACCATGTGCTGGAACACAGTGCACACAACCGAGGAAGAAATGAAGAGGCTTCTGAGTGAGCTAGATACTTAAAGGCAATGGGGCCAGATAACATCTCCCCATGGGTATTGAGAGAGGGAGCAGAGGCGCTATGTGTACTCCTAACAACAATATTCAATACATCTATCGAAACAGGGAGATTGCCTGAGGCCCTGGAATACAGCAAATGATGTAGTTTCCCAATTTTTGAGAAAGGAGAACAGACATGAAGCATTAAACTACACACCATGGTCACAACATGTATAGTATGCAAAATCATGGAGAAGATTATCAGAAGAGGTGGTGGAACACCTAGAAAGGAATGATGTCATCAACAGCAGCCAACATGGTTTCAGGGCGGAAAATCCTGTGTCACAAAACCCACTGGAGTTCTCTGACATGGTGACAACAGTAAGACAAGAGAGAGAGGGGTGGGTGGATTGCATATTCTTGGGCCCGCAAGAAGCGTTGACACAGTTCCACACAAGAGATTGGTGCAAAAACTGGAGGACCAAGCAGGGATAACAGGGAAGGCATACAATGAATCAGGGAATACTTGTCAGGAAGACAGCAGCGAGTCATGGTACGTGGCGAGTGTCAGAGTGGGCACCTGTGATCAGCGGGGTCCCCCAGGGGTCAGTCCTAGGACCAGTGCTGTTTCTGGTATTTGTGAACGACATGACGGAAGGAATAGAATCTGAGGTGTCCCTTTTTTGCAGATGACGTGAAGTTGATGACAAAGGTTTTTTATTAACAATCCCATAAAGCATATTTTCAAAAACCCACCTGAATAAGCCTTCAATTCCTCACAAGCCCCCTTTTAAAAACCAAATTTAAAAACCAAAAACTTTAACATACTAAAATTCCAAATCCCCTAAAAATAATCATTACCATGTGAGCGAACAATAGAGACCAAATAAAGATAACCTAAAGCCCCTTCACACGCAACCATCACTAAAAAAAATATTACAAACACACCCTCTAAACCCAACCCGACGTGTAGAC
>NW_026506227.1:0-16036 GCF_026875155.1 Cherax quadricarinatus
CGAGAAAAACGGGGGGCAAGAGCTACAGGTATGGTCCTTTTGAGCTGATCTTTGGGCACAATGTACGAGGTCCTCTTGGGTGCTCAAAAAAAGATGGATGGGAGAAGACGTTAGCTCAAACTCTAACAACCCGTCTTAAAGGGTTTTGCAGGTGGCCGTCATTTTAGCCAAGGCCTAACCTAAAGACAGCTCAAAGAAGATGAAACAGAGGTATGACGGGAAATTTGCACAATTCCGCTCCTTCCTTCCAGAGACAAGGGTTGGTGCAGGAACCTTATCCCTGGCCCACACCTTGAAAGCTAGTTTTAACGGGACCTATGCAGATTGTAAGTAGATTATTTGATGTAAATTATGTGGTAGCCCCCATTGATAAGACCTTCAAAAACTAAAACTTAAACCACATTAATCAAATAAAGGCTTTCATACACCAGATAAAGTCCCAGTAATGACTCTGTCCTCTACCTCTGAGGACAACTCTGACTCTTGCACTCTATCTCTGAAATTAATATTAAACTTTCAAATTCTGTCCTCCTCAAGGATCTAGCCCTTTAATGGAGGGTTTTATCTGAAATGCAAGCAACAAATTTAACTGAGCTTCTACAGTCATATCCTAATATTTTTCGGATGTGCCGAAAAAAAGTACGTTGGTTACCATAAAGTAGATGTGGGAAACTCAAAACCCAAATTTTAACTCTCCCCCTACAGAGCAATCCTGAAAAGAAAAGGGCTACTTCAGCAGGAAGTAGAATTTTTGTTAAAGCATGGTTTAGTGGAGGAGTCATCTAGTCCTTGGGCTTCACCTTTGCATCCTTGTGAAGAAGGCTGATGAGGGTTTCGTATGTGTACAGACTACCGTAAAGTGAAAGAGGTCACAATTACAAATGCTTACCCTCTTCCTTGTCTGGATGACGTAATTGACTTTGTGGGTAAGGCTACTTTTGTGTCCAAGTTAGATCTCCTTAAAGGCTACTATCAGGTACCTTTGACGGATAAGGCGAAGGAAATCTCTGCCTTCGTAATTCCAGGAGGTCATTATCAATACACAGTTACCCCCTTCTGAATGAAAAATTCCCCCTCTTCATTCCAGAAACTTATCCATCAGGCTATTAAAGGACTTGAAGGCACGGCAGCATACCTAGATGATATTGTTGTGGTGGGATCAACACCTACTTAGACTTAAGGCTCTGTTTGAGACCTTTAAGAGTTCCCATTTAACAGTTAATTTATCTAAATCTTCTTTTGGCCAGGCCACTGTCACTTTTCTAGGCCATGAAGTAGGTAGTGGTAAAGTTGCACCTAAACTTGCTAAAGTTCTTTCTATTAAAGATTATCCAGTTCCTCATGATAGGAAATCTCTTCAACGTTTCCTAGGCATGATAGGATTTTACAGAAGATTCTGTAAGAATTTCTCAGATATTGTAGCCCCTCTTACCTCTCTTACCAGTCAAAAAGTTCCCTTTAATTGGAACCCCAGACTGTAACACTGCTTTTAATAAAGCAAAAAGATTATTGTGTACTGCACCCATTCTCTTGTCTCCAGATTTTCCCCAAAACCCCCTTTTTCATTACGGGTTTTGATGTTGTAAGTTTTGGGGTTGGGGCATTACTTTTCAAATCGGGAACAAGGAGTTGCAGCCGAAAAGCATACTTTTCAGCCAATTTCCACCCAATCATGGGCTTCTTTTCCAAATGGAAAAAAACCCCCCCCCCCCCTCGGCGGGTTTACGGGTTTTGGGAGCATTTCGATGTTTATGGGGGCCAGAAAACCCCGGGTTTGTCACAGTCTACAGTGATCCCCTTTCCTCTGTATATCCCCAAAAGCCATGAAAAACCCAACAACCCCAAGGGCCCTTTTTGCGGGACGCTAAGGTTTAAACCCATAAAAAATTTTTCCCAATTAAATAATTGGGGGCAAGAAAATATTTTGGCGGGACTTTTTTATTTTAGAGCAAAATTTTTTAATTTTTTTAGGTTAGGATGTTATTTGTGGAAACCCCCTTTTTTCATGCCTTTTTTTTTACCCCCTTTGGGGGTTTTTTTTTTGGGTGGGGGGTGCGGGCTACCCCCGCCTTTTATTTTGGACCTATGCTGGGGTTTCTGACTGCTTTTCTCACTCTAATTTTAAAGGGGTTTGGTTTTTTTGGTCACAGAAAACCCTTGAGCTCTATCTAAGAGTTGGAGGGTGGAGGGGAAAAAGGCGGCCCCAATTATTTTGTCCCCCTGGGGGGCAGGGGTTACCACTGGGAGGGGCGGGCCCAAATCCGAGCCTTTGGGGGTGGGGGTTTGGCATGCAAAGAGAACTTTTCCCTTTTTTTCGGGCATGAACACCCCCTTTCATTTAAGGCAAATCTCCCCCAACCACGAACCAGGTTGCAAAAGGTTGATGAGGGGGGCCCCTTTCTTTCAACTATTAAACCGGGTTTTATACCCAAATTTAAGAAAGGGTTTTGGGCAATGCAAGGTTTGGGGGTAGGGGGCTTTCCTGTCTCCCTTGTCTTTCCCTTTTCCTAGACCCTGGTTGAAGACGGCCCGCTATTTTTTGGCTTCTATTTCGGGCCTTTGCAACCGGGAGGCACTATACTTATCACGGGAACATAGTGTACATTTTGCGGGTAAAAATTTGGTTTGAAGGTTTAATAAAGTCAAAAACTTTTTTTTTCTGTGTTTTTTTTTGCCCCCCAAATTACCCCCGGGGGAAAGGCCTTTTTGGAAATCCTGGGTTGTAAAAGGGTACCCTTGGCCCAAAGAGCGGGAGCTTTTTTAGAAAAGGGTTTGGGTTTTGGGGTTTGAAGTCGTAGCGGGAAAATTTTTGTGAAAATTGCTGTCTGGCTTTGTTTTAATTTTCGTGTCAGTTGCTTTTTTGATCAGCCTTGCTTTTGGTGGATCGTTAAACAGCTCGCAATTTGCTTGTTCGGTGTGCTCGCTTCGCTACGGTCAATTTCTAAAAACAGGGTGCTGCCCTGGCATTGCTTTAAAAAAAAATTTTTGGTGCCAGTTTTTTCTACCTGTTCGGTGTGGGGGGAAATTTTGCAGTTGGTTTTTGCTGTAGGGCTTTATTCTGCAATCGTATGTGCATAGCAAAAGCGTCCCCCTTGAAAAAATTAACGTTTTTACTTGGGGAAATTTTTCAATCGTACTTGCAAAAGCGAATAATTTATGCCACCTAGACGATTTCGGGACGTCGGGTGTCGGCAAATACTTTGCATAACCTCCAAATAGTCCCTACAGCGTTTTGGAAAATTTGTTTGTTCCTTTGGCCCCTTAAATACAAACGACTCTAAACATGCGAAAACGCTTCACGATTGCTGAAAAACTTATAGAAGAAGAAAAGGGCACATCAGACCCCTTTCCCTTTTAGGGGAAGCTAGGGCAAAAACTCCTTGTTCTCGCGGAAAGGGGGGAAAACACCCCACGGAGCAAAATGGTCTATAGGCAGCTGGGTTGTCTCAGGGTTTAATCCCGCGTCGTTGGCACTTGAGCTGGCAAAAATCCAAACTTGAGCAAACCCAGGGGAAAAGAGAGCATTCGCAAGGGAAGAATATTTATGGAAAAGAGAAAGGGGGAGTTTTCGCATTTTTTGTAAATGATTTTAGTTTTTCAAAAAGCCCGTACAGTTTGTTCCCCCCTTCAATGAGGCCCCAACCCGAGCAAAATTTTTCCCAAAGCTTCGAAAAACGGCTCGGCCCTTAGGTGGGCCCAAAAAGCATTGGGGATGTTTGGTTTATACACATTATTGGGTAAGGCCAGGAATTTTTCGTCAATATTAAAAGACGCGAAATTTTCCCCGATTTCCCAAATAGTGAAAAAACCACATTTTTGGGGCATATACAGAAACCCAGCCAAATACCCCAAGTTTTTTTAAATTGGGGAGCGGCAGCTTTGGGCCCAAACCCCAGTGGACTTTTTTTAGGCAGCAAAAACCAAAACAAATTTTCCGCTGGTTTTAAAACAATGGGTTTTTTTCTACCTTTGAGGAGGTTTGGTAAAATTTTTTCTTTATTGATAAAACCCGCTGGAGTCTGTGGGGCCAGAGGTTCGAAATTTTTTTGAGGATTTGTGACTTTAAAACTGCATTGGGAAAGGGAGCCAGGTTTTCTGATTTTCCCTTTGAAACTAACCGCTCCCTTTTCCGAGCGGGCCCGGGGCTCTCCTTTTAACGCCTGGGGATGAGCAGAGATCGTCAACCTTGGGGAATGAAGTGCCAGCCGGGGGGAAAAAAAATTCCCACGTCGCCCAAAAAAGTCACCGGGGGAGCCCGCTTTTCAAAAATTTTGGTCACCTGCAAAAGGCAAACTATCTGGGGCATCTCGACAAAAAAGTATCCAAAAGACACCACCAAACGACACCCCTTTTTCAACACAAAAAGGGATAAAGGGAAAACCCGGGCGTTTTGCTTCAGTGCAATAAAGGGAGGTCACATTTAGTCCCCCAAATGCCCCCATAAACCCCCAACCCCTTGGGGAAAAACTCTAATATCCCTTTGAAAAAATGTCCCCTAGAGAAGTAGAAAAAGGGGATGGCCCCTTTTTATTTTCAAAATTTTTTTCCCTTTAGGGGAAAAAATCAGAAACAAAAAAGTAAAGACCTTTAGAGATTCGGGGCATATTTGCTCCCCTTGTAAGGGGAAGGGGAAAATTTCCCTTTCAGGGAAAACTTCCCTTTTAATTTTCTGTTTTTTTTGGAAACTTTGGAGGGGGCTATAAAAATTTTGTTCCTTTGCATTTAAAAATTTTTGTACAGTGCCAAAAATTTTCATGGGTATTGACTTAGGGGTCTCAAAAGGATTTTCCCCAAAAATGCCCTTTTTATTATTTAAAATTAAAGTTTTTTTGGGGTCCTGAACCTATAAAAGAAATTTAATTTTTCTCCGGTGTTGGCCATAAAATCGGGCAACATCCCAAAAGGGTTTTCTGGAGAGTTGGGTTTACCTACCTTTGGAAAGACTCCCAACCGGGAAAAGCCATTGGTTTTTAAGGAAAACGGCCGGGGCCCCGTAATCAAAATGAACCGACCCCCATCAAGCCCTTCCCATTCCCAGGGTTCAGGAATTTCCAATTCTCTGTTTTTCCCTGCCCGGGGACGTCCTTTCCCGGGAAGGGAAAAAAGAAAGGACCCCTTTTTTAAAAAAACCCTTTTTAGGGAGCCTGGGTTTAAATTTCCCCTTTGGGGGACCGGGCAAGTATGAAGTTAAAAACGATTTTAAATTTTATCTGAAATGAGACTGTTTAAGGGGGAAGAAGGGGCCCGGCCCAAATTTTTTAAAGGGTTGTGGTTCCCAAAAAAGTATAGACCTCAAATAATTTAAAAATTTGCTAAATACGTCATTAAAGGGGGTCATTTGGAATTACAAAAACCTTTTATTTGAAAACACAAAAGAATTTTTTTGGCCCAAAAATTTAAAAAAAAGATGTAAGAACAAATTAGGGGTTGCCGAGAAAGTCAGAAGTTTTGGGAAAAACCCGGAATTCCATTAAACCTGCACCTCCCAACCTATACCTGCTGATGGAGAACCTTTTTCAGATTTAATTATAGATTGTGTAGGTTTCCCCAAACCCAGGTCAAAAATTGGAAAAACAATATTTATTTCGATTATGGAAAAGAACCCCTTTTCCTGAAGCAATTCCCCTGGTTTTAAATTTAAACTTAAAACTATTCTCAAAAACTTTAAAAAAAATTTTTTTTTTTTGGCTTCCCAAAAAATTTTCAAAGTGATCAAGGTTTCTAACTTTAAATGCCAAAACTTTTTTTGGGGAAATATTAACTAGGTTTGGGATAATTCCCCAACTTTTCCACTGCCCATCATCCCAGTCCCAAAGGGGCCTTGGAAAGATTCCACCAAACATTAAAAACAAAGATGAGAATTTTTTCTTTCCCCTTTTCCCCACCGACTGGGATGAATCCTCCTTTTTTGCTGTTTTCCCTACAAAAAACGGTCAAGAGTTAAAAGGGGGGAGTCCCTTTTTTAGCTGATCCTTTGGGCCAATGTACGAGGTCCTTTTTCGGGTTTCTTTAAAAAAGATTTGGAAAGGGGGAAGAGTTAGCTCAAAAATCTTTCAAACCCCTCCCTTTAAGGTTGAAATTGGGGCCCTCAGTTAGCCAAGGCCCAAACCCAAAGACAGCTCAAAAAAGATGAAACGGGGGTATGACAGAAGTGCAAAAAATTCCGCCCTTCCTCCAGGGGGACAAGTTTTTGGGGGCAGGAAAAAAATACCGGGCCACACCTTTAAAGAAAATTTACGGGACCTATGCAGATTGTAAGTAAATTTTCTGATGTTAAAATTAAAGTGGTAGCTCCCCCTTAAATAAAAACCTCAAAAAAAAAAAACTTACCACATTAATCAAAAAAAAGGCCTTTTTATCACCTAAAAAGTCCCCGTAAAAGGGCTCTGTCCTCTTAAACCCCTGAACAACCGACCTTTGCCCACTTATCTCTGAAATTAATATTAAAAAATTTCAAATTTCCGTCCCCCTCAAGGATCCTACCCTTTAATGGAGGGATTATCTGAAAAGCAAGCAAACCCAAAAAACGAGTTCTACAGTCAAACCTAATAAATTTTTTGGATGGCCCAAAAAATTTTACTTTTTGGGTTTTCCCTGATTTTAGTTTGGGAAACTCTAAACCAATTAAACTCTCCCCCTACAGAGCTAAAACCCGAAAAGCAAGGCTACTTCGGGGAGGAAAATGAATTTTTTTAAAACAAAAGTTTAGGGAGGGGGTCATCTAGTCCATGGGGGGTTTTACCGTGCATCCTTGTGAAGAAGGCTGATGGAGGGTTTTTTGTATGTGTACAGACTAACCCTAAAAGTGAAGAGGTCACAATTTTCCGATGCTTCCCTATTTCCCCGTCTGGAAAGACGTTTAAAAAACTTTGTGGGGTTAAAAATACTTTTGTTTTCCCAAATTAGATCTCCTTTAAAAGGGTATTTTCAGGTACCTTTTGACGATTTAAAGGGGAAGGAAAACTCCGCCTTTTGTAATTCCAGGGGTCCCCTTACAATACACAGTTTCCCCCCTGAAGAAAAAAACCCCTCTTCATTCCCGAAACTTATCCAAACAGGTATTAAAGGACTTGAAGGGAAGGCCCGCGTACCTAGATGATAATGTTTGGGGGTTGGGGTCAAAAACCTACTTAACTTTAAAGGGTCTGTTTGGACCTTTAAAAAAGTTCCCAATTTTAAAAGTTAAATTTTTCTAAATCTTTTTTGGCCGGCCCTGTCCTTTTTAGGCCCCTGAAGTTAAAGGGAGTGTAAAGTTGCACCTTAAAATTGTTTAAAATTCTTTTTATTTAAAAATTATCCAGTTCCTCATGATTTGGAAAACTCTTTTAACGTTTCCCAGGAAAAGATAGATTTTAACCGAAGATTCTGTTTAAAAATTTCCAGATTTTTGTAAACCCCTCTTACCTCCTTACCTTCAAAAGGGTTTCCCCTTTTAAATTTGGGCCTCGACCGGGAAAACTGCTTTTAATAAAGCAAAAAAAATTATTTTTTACTGCACCCATTCTCTTGTTCCAAACTTCTCCAAACCTTTTTTAAATTCGGGGTTTATGCTTGTGAGTCTGGGGGTTTGGGGGAGTACAAATTCAAATCGGGGAAAAAGGAGTTCGCCCGTAGCATACTTTTCAGCCAATTCCCGCCACATCCGGGGGGTTCTTTTCCAAAGGAAAAAAGCCTCGGGCTGGTACTGGGTTTGGGGCATTTTTGATGTTTATGTGGGCCAGACATTTGCGGGGGTCACAGTCTACAGGATCACCCAAACCTCTAGTATATCTCCAAACCATGAAAACCACAACACAAGGCTTACGCTGGACGCTAAGGCTGCAACCATATAAATTTTAATTTTAAAAATTTTTGCCGGGAAAAAAAATTGGGGGGCAGACTCTTTATTTTAAAAGGGCAAAAAATTTTAAAATTTTTTAGGTTTGGATGTTATTTTTGGTAAACCCCCTTTTAAAATCTTTTTTTTTTCCCCGGTGTGGGGGTTTTTTTTTTGTGAGGGGGTGCCGGGCTACCCTCCGCCTGTACTTTGGGCCTATGGGTAGCCGGGCGACTGCTGCTACTCTAAGTTTAGGGTTTGGCTTTTTTGGGCACAGAAAAGCTGAGCTCCTATCTAAGAGTTGGGGGTTTGGAAAAGGGGAAAAGGGGGTCCCAAATTTTTTTGTGCCATGGCGGGAAAGGTTTCCCCTGGGGGTGGCAGCCCAATCCGAACCCCTTCCCCGGGGTGGGGGTGTTTCATGCAAAAGAAAGTAAACCCTTTTTTCGGGCATGAAAACACCCTCATTTTAAGGGGAAACTCCCCCAACCAGCGAACCCCCCGGGGGCTTGAGTTTTGATGGGGCCCCCGTCGTTTAACAAAAGGGCCCGTTCAAACCCCTTAAGAGGGGGTTGGGTTTTTTTAATCGCAGAGGTTATGTGGGAAAGCTCTCCTGTCTGCCCTTGTCATTCCCATTCTAGAGCTGGTTGAAGCACGGTCTGCTATCTTGTGGCTTCTATTTCTGCTTGCTTACCGTGGAGTGCACTATATTTAAACACTGTACATAAGTACATATTGCTGTTCTAAATTGGTGAAGGATAATATAAGTCTAAATTTTTTCTACTGTGTTATTTGCTCCCATTAAAACCGGGTAACAGGCCATTTGGAATCCTGGGTTGTAATATGGGTAGCCTGTCCGAGAGCTGGAGCTGGTTAGATAAACGGTTGAGTTTAGGTGAAGCTCGTAGCAGGAACATTGTGCAGCTTGCTGTCGGCTTTTGCTTTTACAAATTTTGCGTGTCATTTGCTTTGATCAGCCTTGCTATTGTGTGATCGTTTCAACAGCTCGCTACTAGCTTGTTCGGTGTGCTCGCTTCGCTAGGGTCAATCTTCTAGAACAGTGTAGCTGTCTGGCATTCCCTTTACAAATTTTGCGTGTCAGTTGTTACTACCCCTGTTCGGTGTGGAGAATTTTGCAGTCGGCTTTGCTTGTATCCCGTATTCTGCAATCGTACTGTGCATAGCTAAGCGGTTCTGCAAATTAACGTGTTACGTTGGGGTACTTTTCAATCGTACTGTGCATAGCGAATAACTATGCCCCCCTAGACGAGTCAGACGTCTGGTGTCGGCATATACTTTGCATAACCTGCCTAAATTGTCCCTACAGCGTTGTTGGCAAATTGCTCGTTCCATTGGCATTAATACAAACGCACTCTCAAACTGCGCAACTGCATTCACTGATTGCTGACAAACTTATAGAAGAAGAGATGGCACATCAGACTCCTCCCTCTACGGGAGCTAGGGCAAAAACTACTATGTTCTCGCAGGAGGAAGATGATACACCTACGGAGCAAAATGGTCAGTTAGTGAGCTGGGTTGTTCTCGGGGTGAATCAGCGTCGTTGGCACTTGACTGGCAAAAATCAATCTTGAGCAAACTAGGGAACGAGAGCATTCGCAAGGGAAGAATTTGTTAGGGAAAGAGAAAGGAGGTAGTTTTCGCATTCTGTAAATGATTTTAGTTTACAAAAAGCAGTACAGTTGTTTTCCCCGCTTCAATGAGGCCGAACCAGAGCAATTTTTCGAAAGCTTCGAAAATCAGGCCGAGCCTTGAGGTGGCCGGAACAGAAATGGGCCCATCGTTGGTTCATACAGCATTATCGGGTAAGGCACAGGATTTTACGTCATTTTTAAAATGACGCTGAATTTTCTGATTATCAAGTAGTGAAGACCACAGTGTTGGGAGCATATACATGTTCCCACCAAATACCGCAAATTTTTAAGCTGGCAGACGACAGCTTGGTCAATCCCTAGTGGACTGTGTGAGACAGAAAACCCAAAGCTTTTACCAGCTGGTATAAAGCAAGGGGTTTGCCCCTCTACCTTTTGAGGAGCTGATGCAGCTTATTCTGATTGATAACCTGCTGGAGTCTGTGGGACCAAGGTTCGAGTCTTTCTGCAGGATCGTGACTTAACCATGCATTGGAGGCAGCCAGGTTGGCTGATACCTTCGAAACTAACCGTTTCCTTGTCCGAGCGGTCCCTTTCCTCTCTTTTCAACAGCCGGGCATGAGCAGAGATCGTCAACCTTTGGGAGAATGAAGTGCCAGTCGGAGGGAGAACGTCTACGTCAGCCAACTAAGTCCCTGGCGAGCCACGCTTCTCAACATATGGTCCACCTGCGGAAGGCAAACTACTCATGGTGGCATCCCCGACAACAGTATCCAGAAGACACCACCAGAACGAAAACCATTTGCAACGTCAACAGGGAAGTAAAGGGCAAGCCTGTCGTCTGCTTCAGGTGCAATAAAGTAGGTCACATCAGTCCCAACTGCCCCCATAACCCCAACCCATTGGGAAAATCTCTAATATCCTAGTAACATGTCCCCTAGAGAAGTAGAAAAAGGTATGGCCCCTTATTATTGCAAGAGCCCTTATTTCCCTTCACGAAAACTCAGAAAAAACTAAAGTAAAGACCTTTAGAGATACTGGAGCATATTGCTCATTTGTAAAAAGAGGAATATTACCCTTTCAGAGAATACTTCTTTGAATTCCTCTGTTTTATTGGGAAGCATTTGGAGGAGCTATATTTCTGTTCCTTTGCATAAAATTTAAATGTACAGTGCAAATATTACACTGGGTACTTGACTGTAGGTGTCTCAAAAGGATTCCCCATGAAAGATGCAGTGTTAATTACTGGTAATAACATTACTACTTTTAAAGTTCGTGTCCTGAACCTATAATGTTTAATTCTTCTCCGGTGTTGGCCAAACTCGGGCAACATCCCAAGGGTTGTCCTGGAGAGAATGTTGACCTATCCTGGACGACTCCGATCTCGGAATAGCCACATTGTTTACGAGGAAAACTGGCCAGAGCCTCGTAAATCAAGTGAACAGACCCCGATCAAGCCTTCCTATTCCCAGGTTACAGGATTGCCAGATATCTCTGTTTCCATGCCCGAGGGACTGTCCTTCCGGGAGGAACAACGAAAGGACCCTTCTTTAAAATTCGCTTTTGAGGCACCCAAATGGGTAAATCCTCTTTGGGTCATCGTGGGTAATATGAATTTTAAAAACGATTATTGATCTGCACTGAGACTGGTAAGGAGATAGAGGGCCGCAATTGTTTAACAGGTTAGTGGTTCCAACAAAGTAAGACCTCAGATATTAAATATAGCTCATAATACGTCATTAGGAGGTCACTTAGGAATTACAAAAACCTTGTATAGAATCACAAAAGAATTTTATTGGCCAAAATTAAAGAAGATGTGAAGAATCATATTAGGTGTTGCCGAAATGTCAGAAAGTTGGAAAAACCTGGACATTCCATTAAACCTGCACCTCTCCAACCTATACCTGCTGATGGAGAACCTTTTGCAATTTAATTATAGATTGTGTGGGTCCACTACCTAGGTCAAAGTCTGGAAAATCAATATTTATTTACGATTATGGATAAAGTAACCAGATACCTGAAGCAATTCCCATGCTTAGTATTAATACTAAAGCTATTCTCAAAGCTTTAAACAAATTCATTTCTTGTTTTGGCATTCCTAAAACTATTCAAAGTGATCAAGGTACTAAAATTCACTGCCAAAGCTTTAGGGGAAATATTAACTAGGTTAGGGAATAATCCACAACTTATCCACTGCCTATCATCCATCAGTCCCAAGGCGCCTTGGAAAGATTCCACCAGACATTAAAAACAATGATGAAAGTTTTTGCCCTGCACTTTCCTACAGACTGGGATAAATCACTACCTTTTTGTACTGTTCTCAGTACGAGAAACGGTGCAAGAGCTACAGGTATGGGCCTTTTTAGCTGATCTTTGGGCACAATGAAAGAGGTTCCTCTTCGGGTGCTCAAAGAAAAATGGATGGGAGAAGACGTTAGCTCAAACTCTACAATCCTCTCAAGGTTGCAGGTGGCACGTCAGTTTTGCCAAGGCTAACCTAAAGACAGCTCAAAGCAAGATGAAACAGAGGTATGAACGAAGTGCACAATTCCGCTCCTTCCATCCAGGAGACAAGGTGTTGGTGCAGGAACCTATACCTGGCCACACCTTTAAAGCTAGATTACGGGACCTATGCAGATTGTAAGTGATTATCTATGTAAATTATGTGGTACTCCCCTTGATAAGACCTCAAAAACTAAAACTTACCACATTAATCAAATAAAGGCCTTTCATACACCAGATAAAGTCCCAGTAATGACTCTGTCCCTACCTCTGAGGACAACTCTGACTCTTTGCACTCTATCTCGAAATTAATATTAAACTTTCAAATTCTTTCCTCCTCAAGGATCCTAGCCCTTTAATGGAGGGTTATCTGAAATGAAGCAACAAATTTAACTGACTTCTACAGTCATATCCTAATATTTTTTCGGATGTGCCGAAAAAATGTACGTTAGGTTACCATGAATGTAGATGTGGAAACTCTAAACCAATTAAACTCTCCCTACAGAGTAATCCTGAAAAGCAAAGGCTACTTCAGCAGGAAGTAGAATTTTTGTTAAAGCATGGTTTTAGTGGAGGAGTCATCTAGTCCATGGGCTTCACCGTGCATCCTTGTGAAGAAGGCTGATGGAGGGTTTCGTATGTGTACAGACTAACGTAAAGTGAACGAGGTCACAATTACAGATGCTACCCTCTTCCTCGTCTGGATGACGTAATTGACTTTGTGGGAAGGCTAATTTTGTGTCCAAGTTAGATCTCCTTAAAGGCTACTATCAGGGACCTTTGACAGATAAGGCGAAGGAAATCTCTGCCTTCGTAATTCCAGGAGGTCATTATCAATACACAGTTACCCCCTTCGGGAAAGAAAAATTCCCCTCTTCATTCCCCGAAACTTATCCACAGGCTATTAAAGACTTGAAGGCACGGGAGCGTACCTAGATGATAAATTTTGTGGTGTCTGAACTTTGGGATCAACACCTACTTAGACTTAAGGGTCTGTTTGAGACCTTTAAGAAATTCCCATTTAACAGTTAATTTATCTAAATCTTCCATTTGGCCAGGCCACTGTCACTTTTTTAGGCCATGAAGTAGGTAGTGGTAAAGTTGCACCTAAAATGTTAAAGTTCTTTCTATTAAAGATTATCCAGTTCCTCATGATAGGGAAAACTCTTTTAACGTTTCCTAGGCATGATAGGGTTTTACCGAAGATTCTGTAAGAATTTCTCAGATATTGTAGCCCCTCTTACCTCTCTTACCAGTTACAAATTTCCCTTTAATTGGACCTCAGACTGTAAAAACTGCTTTTAATAAAGCAAAAAGATTATTGTGTACTGCACCCATTCTCTTGTCTCCAGACTTCTCCAAACCTTTTTTTATTACGGTTGATGCTTGTGAGTCTGGGGTTGGGGCAGTACTATTACAAATCGGGAACAAGGAGTTGCAGCCTGTAGCATACTTTTCAGCCAAGTTCCAGCCACATCAAGAGGGGTTCTCTACCATTGAAAAAGAAGGCCCTCGCGCTGGTACTGGCTTTGGAGCATTTTGATGTTTATGTGGGCCAGACATCGCAGGTGGTCCCCAGTCTACAGTGATCACAATCCTCTAGTATATCTCCAAGCCATGAAGAACCACAACAAGGCTTATCGCTGGACGCTAAGGCTGCAACCATATAATATTTCAATTTAAATATATTGCCGGCAAAGAAAATATGTTGGCAGACTCTTTATTTTAGAGTCAAAAATTTTAATTTATTTAGGTTAGGATGTTATTTGTGGTAACCCTTTTCATGCTCTTTTTTTTTATCCCCTGGTTGGGGTTTTTTTTTTGTGAGGGGATGCGGGCTACCGTCCGCCTGTAAACTTGGAAACCTATGCAAACTTGTCTGACTGCGTCTCACTCTAAATTTAGGGTTTGGCTTTTTGGGCACGAGAAAAGCTGAGCTCTATCTAAGAGTTGGATGGTGGAGAGGAAAGGCGGTCCCATTATTTGTGCCATGGCGGCACGGTTTTCCACTGGGAGGTGGCAGCCTAATCCTGAGCCTTCTAGGGGTGGGGGTGTGGCATGCAAAGAGAACGTAACCTTTATTCGGCGCATGAACACACCCTCATTTACAGGCTATCTCCCCAACCAGCGAACCAGGTTGCTAAAGTTGATGATGGGGCCCCGTCGTTCAACTAGTGACCAGGTTCTAGCCAAAAAAAGATGGTTTTGGCAATCGCAGAGGTTATGTGGGGAACCGCTCTCCTGTCTGCCCTTGTCCCTTCTCATTCTGAGCTGGTTGAAGCCCCGGGCTGCTATCTTGTGGGTTCTATTTCTGCTTTGCTTACCGTGGAGTGCACTATACTTATCACTGTACATAGTGTACATTTTTGCTGTTCTAAATTGGTGAAGGATAAATAATCTAAACTTTTCTACTGTGTTTTAATTGCTCCCATTACACCCGGGGTAAAGGCCATTTGGAATCCTGGGGTTTTAATATGGGTAGCCCGCCGAGAGCTGGAGCGGGCTTAGAAAAAACGGTTGAGTTTAGGGTTGAAGCTCGTAGCAGAACATTTTTGCAGCTTGCTGCTGGCATTGCTTTACAAATTTTGCGTGTCAGTTGCTTTATGATCACCTTGCTATTGTGTGGAAACGTTCAACAGCTCGCTACTAGCTTGTTCGGTGTGCTTCGCTTCGCTACGGTCAATCTTCTAGAACAGTGTAGCTGTCTGGCATTGCTTTACAAAATTTTGCGTGTCAGTTGTTTTCTAGCCTGTTCGGGTGTGGAGAATTTTGCAGTCGGCTTTGCTTGTATGCGTATTCTGCAATCGTACTGTGCATAGCAAAGCGTGTTTCTGCAAATTAACGTGTTACGTTGGGGAATCTCAAACGACTGTGCATAGCGAATAACTTAGCCACCTAGACGAGTCAGACGTCTGGTGTCGGCATATACTTTGCATAAACCTGCCTAAAATTTTCCCTTTCAGCGTTGTTGGCAAATTGCTCGTTCCATTGGCATTAAATACAAACGCACTCTCACAGCTTCGCAACTGCATTCACTGATTGCTGACAAACTTATAGAAGAAGAGATGGGACATCAGACTCCTCCCTCTACGGAGCTAGGGCAAAAACTACTATGTTCTCGCAGGAGGAAGATGATACACCTACGGAGCAAAATGGTCAGTATAGTGCAGCTGGGTTGTCTCAGGGTGAATCAGCGTCGTTGGCACTTGAGCTGGCAAAATCAATCTTGAGCAAACTAGGGAACAGAGAGCATTCGCAAGGGAAGAATTTTATAGGGAAAGAGAAAGGAGGTAGTTTTCGCATTCTGTAAATGATTTTAGTTTACAAAAGCAGTACAGTTTGTTTCCCGCTTCAATGAGGCCGAACCAGAGCAATTTTTCGAAAGCTTTCGAAAATCAGGCTCGAGCCTTGAGGTGGCCGGAACAGCATTGGGCATCGTTGGTTCATACAGCATTATCGGGTAAGGCACAGGATTTTACGTCAGTATTGAATGACGCTGAATTTTCTGATTATCAAGTAGTGAAGACCACAGTGTTGGGAGCATATACATGTATCCCAGCCAAATACCGCAAAGAATTTTAAGCTGGGCAGACGACAGCTTGGTCAATCCCTAGTGGACTGTGTGGACAGCAAACCAAAGCTTTACCAGCTGGTATAAAGCAGTGGTGTCTCTACCTTTGAGGAGCTGGTGCAGCTTATTCTGATTGATAACCTGCTGGAGTCTGTGGACCAGAGGTTCGAGTCTTTCTGCAGGATCGTGACTTAACCACTGCATTGGAGGCAGCCAGGTTGGCTGATACCTTCGAAACTAACCGCTCCTTGTCCGAGCGGTCCCGTCTCTCTTTTCAACAGCCTGGCATGAGCAGAGATCGTCAACCTTGGAGAATGAAGTGCCATCGGAGGAGAACGTCTACGTCAGCCAACTAAGTCACCTGGCGAGCCACGCTTCTCAACATATGGTCCACCTGCGGAGAGGCAAACTACTCATGGTGCATCTCGACAACAGTATCCAGAGACACCAGCCAGAACGACACCATTTGCAACGTCAACAGGGAGTAAAGGGCAAGCCTGTCGTCTGCTTCAGGTGCAATAAAGTGTCATCATCCCAAAA
>NW_026506228.1:0-17762 GCF_026875155.1 Cherax quadricarinatus
ACCAAAAAAGCTTCAAAAAGCTTCAATAGAAAGCTTTAAAAAAATTTTTCAAGAAAAAACTTCAAGAAAGTTTAAAGAGAAAGCTTCAAAAAGGTTTAAGAGAAAGCTTCAATAAAGGTTGAAGAAAGCTTGAAAAAAGTTTAGGAAGAGGTTGAATAAAGCTTGAAGAAAGGTTGAATAAAGAAAGGTTGAAGAAAGCTTAAAAAAAGGGTGAAGAAAGCTTAAAGAAAGGGTTAAGAAAGCTTAAAAAAAGGTCGAAGAAAGCTTATAAAAGGTTGAAGAAAGCTTTTAAAAAGTTGAAGGAAAGCTTAAAAAAAGGTTGAAGAAAGCTTAAAAAAAGGTCGAAGAAAGCTTATAAAAAGGTTGAAGAAAGCTTAAAAAAAAGGTTGAAGAAAAGCTTATAAAAGGTTGAAGAAAGCTTAAAAAAAGGTTGAAGAAAGCTTAAAAAAAGGGTTGAAGAAAGCTTAAAGAAAGATTGAAAAAAAGCTTAAAGAAAGGTTGAAGAAAGCTTAAAGAAAGGCTGAAGAAAGCTTAAAAAAAGGTTGAAAAAAGCTTATAAAAAGGTTGAAGAAAGTTTTAAAAAAGGTGAAGAAAGCTTAAAAAAAGGTTGAAGAAAGCTTAAAAAAGGTTGAAGAAAGCTTAAAGAAAGGTTGAAGAAAGCTTAAAGAAAGGCTGAAGAAAGCTTAAAGAAAGGCTGAAGAAAGCTTAAAGAAAAGGCTGAAGAAAGTTTAAAGAAAGGCTGAAGAAAGCTTAAAGAAAGGCTGAAGAAAGCTTAAAGAAAGGCTGAAAAAGCTAAAGAAAGGGCCTGAAGAAAGCTTAAAGAAAGGCTGAAGAAAGCTTAAAGAAAGGCTGAAGAAAGCTTAAAAGAAAGGCTGAAGAAAGCTTAAAGAAAGGCTGAAGAAAGCTTAAAAAGGCTGAAGAAAGCTTAAAAAAGGTTGGTTTGGTAGAGAGTTGTGGTTTGAGAGCAACAAACTCCCCAGTAACTGTTATTGAGCCTAAAACTTTATTTAAGTTTTAAAAATATGTTTAGATAAATACATGAGTGGGTGTGGGTGGGTGTGAGTTGGACCTGACTAGCTTGTGCTACTGGGTCTGGTGCTGTGCTCCTTCCTTAAGTGGAGGTGACTTGACTAGGTGGGTCATTAGGCTAATCCGAGACGGGGGAGGGACATGGACCTGCTTCGCGTGGGTCAGTAGGCCTGCTGCAGTGTTCCTTCTTTCATATGTTGTAATATTCTTACAGAAGAAAGCTCGAAGAACGGTTGAAAAAACAAAGATTGAAGAAAGCTTGAAGAAAGAAGAAAGCTTGAAGAACGAAGAAAGCTTGAAGAAATGAAGATTGAAGAAAGCTTGAAGGTTGAAGAAAGAAAGCTTGGAGAAAGATTGAAGAAAGAAAGTTTGAAGGTTGAAGAAAGCTTGAAGGTTGAAGAAAGCTTGGAGAAAGGTTGAAGTGATGGTAGTAACCTAGACTATGATTATTTAAAACAGAGTAGTATAAACTAGCCAGGATAGTTAAACAGGTGTAGTGAGACAGGTAGGTAAACAATCCGTCATGACACACACACACACACACACACACACACCTGTTTTGAAGCTGTCAGCTGTCAGCTGTCAGCCAGGAAGAGAGAGAGAGAGAGAGAAGAGAGAGGAGAGAGAGAGAGAGAGAGAGAGATGGACGGGGGAAGTTCCTGTCTTGTGTCAGGAGAGAGACAGGCTTGGGAACAAAGGGGGGGGGGGGAAGGGGGTTTCTCTGAATTTCTGGCACCACGTATTCATACCTGGGACAGGTGGGGGGTTGCATGTGGCAACACTGCCCTTGGCCGTGTGGAGCACGTGCACGCACCGCGCGAACGCACGCGCACGTACACGCAGGCACACACGGCACACACACACACCACGCACACACACACACACACACACACACGCACACAAACCCCACCACAACACCACACACACACACACACACCACACACACACCACCACACACAGCAGCACCATTTTTGGGAAATCCACACCTTCAAGCACGTCAAGAAATTAGGAAAGTGCAAAGGTTTGCAAAAAGACTAGCCCAGAGCTACGGGGTTTGTCCTAGAAAAAAGGGGTTTAGGGAAAATCCCCTGACGACACTGGGGGCCAGGAGGGTCGGGGGAACATATAACGACATAAAAATATTTCGGGAAATAGCGAGGTGGAAAAAGACGGGATGTTCCAGAATGGGACAAGACCAAGAGGTCAAAATTGGAAGTTAAGACTCAGATGAATCAAAGGGATTTAGGAAGTTTTTCTTCATCATAGAGTAGTCAGGCCAGGGAAATTTGCCTAAAAAGTGATGTGGTGGGGGCCCAGGAACCATAATAGTTTTAACGGGGTATGATAGAGCTCATGGGAGGGAGAAGAGACCTAGTAGCAATCAGCGAAGAGGCGGGGCCGGGAGCTGTGAATCCCCCCGTGCAACCACAAATAGGTGGAACACCCACACCGGGACACACACACACACACACAACACACACACACACAACACCCACACCACCACACACACACACACACACACACACCACACACACACCCCACACCCACGCACACACCACAAAACCAACACACACACACACACACACACACCCCCACCACCAGGCAAAAACACACACACACACACACACACACCACACCACACCACACACACCCCCACACACACACCCCACCACCGCACGCCACACACACACACCCACACCCACACACACCACACACACACGCACGCACACACAACACACAACAAAACCACACACACACACACACCCCACACGGGGCCGGACCCGGGCCCCCCCCCGAAACCTCAACGGTGGTACCAACCACGCACACCCAACACACACACACACACACACCCACACACAACACACACACCACAACACACAACACGCACGCACACACACACACACAACACCCACACACACACACCCAACACACACACACACACCCGCACACACACACCACACACACCACACACACCACCACCACACACACCCACCACACACACGCACGCACACCCCACCACACACACACACACACACACCACAAACACAAACACTAGTGGGGGACTAACCACCTAAAACACTGTTTCTAAAAAAAAGGTTGATAGACGTTTTACATCAACTTTACTGCTATACCACTGCTGCCTCTGTATTTGACTAAGAACCTACTGTGTAGCGGAACGTTTAAATCACAAAAAAAATACCAAACTGTTGGACAGGGGTCTTACTCTTCAAGTGTTGTATCCTTGAGGTGAGCTTCTGACATTATCACTCCCAGGTCTCTCACATTAAAAATCCCCTTCTATTCACTTATTCAGGTTTGTCCGCTTCCTTTCATGTTTTAAAATCAATTTTTCCCACAAACAATGAAATTTTTTCCAATTGGAACATCCCTATTCTGTCAGTGGCCCACTGAAGACTGGAAAATTTTTCTGTGTCTTTGGGGGGACGTTAGCATTTTTACAAGAATTCTAGATCACTAGCAAAATTGTAACGGTGCTGGATTTTGTCTTTTCGCTGACCCTAACTATCCTTCAAGGCAGACAAATTTCAGAAAGGAGGGGGTTCCAGAGAACCTTCACTGCTTGTATATTTTTAGTAAACACCTTAATTACTGGGAACGTTTGAAGTCCCTGATCTGTACTCCTCGCAACGCGGCGAAAAGATACATTGTAATTTATACCCGGAAAAAACCTAGAGGGATAATTCCCAAATCCGTGAACAAGGACAACACAAAAGTGTCACGGGCCCAGGACATTCCGACCCCCAGCACACATAAGGATGATTACTAATAGACCCATAGAGTGGACTGCGTGCGAAACATAACAGCCTGGCTATCAGGCATTCGCCATGTCCCGGGGCCCGGTCGTGAATTGGGGCCGCAGGGTTGCTGACCCTGAGAACCCTCCGGGGGAAATAGACGGGGAGGCAGGCAGGCAGGCAGGGAGCGGCAGGCGGCGGCGGCAGGGAGGCAGGCAGGCAGGGAGGGAGAAGGCAACGGGCAGGGAGGGAGGCAGGAGGCAGGCAGGCAGGCAGGAGGCAGGAGGAGGTAGGCAGGTGGCGGGGGTAGGTAAGTCGGTAGGGCGGTAAATAGGAGGCAGGCAGGCAGGTTTGGAAAATAATAATAATAATAATAAAAATAATAAAAATAATAATAAAAATAAAAATAATAATAAAATAATAATAAAAAAAATTTTTATATTTTTAAAGACATGTACAGGTATACGTCCCAGGTGAAATCAATGACAAAACTATTTGAAAAGCCTTTTTTTGGAGCATTTCGGCCAAAAATTTGGAATTTTGTCCCCGGGTGCGACCCAAAACCCGTCCACTAACACCCCCGGGACCACTTTACTGGGGTGAAAATAGACAACGGGGTAAGGAAAAACCACCCAATATTTCACCCCGCCGGGAAACGCCCCGACCCCCACTGTGTGAAAAGGGGGCTATGCCCAGGCTACGGGGCACAGTTTCCCCTGGAAGAAACTGTGCCTTGAGGGGGAAATGTTTCACTGGAAGTTATGTTTTGACACCACCACTACACTCGAGGTTAACCAACTCTGTAACTGTACATTAATTAAAACCATACAAACTGGCCGTCTCCCCCACACCCTTGTCTTTCTCTACGTACAAAATGCCACCAACTATACAATTGGCAGTGTTACCTTGTCATACCTAGTGTTTTAAAGACCAACGTTTTCATGTTAAAATTGTTTTAACAGTCGAAAATCGAAAGATAGGATTTTCGAATTTCTTGTTGCTATTACCTGTTGGTTCACTGTTTTTACTTTGGTCACTGTGTTACTCCTGTTGGTTCCGGTTATCTACCTGTTGGGTTACTGTGTTATTACCCTTGGTTCCTGTGTTATTCCTTTTTGGGCCACTGTGTTATTACCTGTTGGTTTTCCCGTGTTTTCTACCTGTTGGTCCCTGTGTTATTCCTGTTTGGTTTACGTGTATTACTGTTGGCCACTGGTTATCTACGTTGGTCCAGGGTTATACCCTTTTGGGTTTACTTGTTTTTTACCCGTTGGTCCCTGGTTATTACCTTTTGGTTCACTGTGTTTTCTGTTGGCCCCCTGTGTTATCACCGTTGGTCCACAGTGCCATCTACTATTGACCACGTGATTCCGTTGGGTTCACGTATCATTATATTGGTCCCCGTGTATCACGTTGGGCCCGGGCCATCTACCGTGGTCAGTGTTATTATGTTTAAACCACTGTTTCATTACCTGTTGACCACTGTGTCATTACCTTTGGTTTCTGGAAAACTACCGGGCCGTGCAATTTTCCGTTGGCCCGTGCTCTACCGTTTATCCCTGTTTCTAATTGTTGACCACTTGGGGGTTTTTTACCTGTTGACCAGGGTTATCGACCGTTTACCCTGTGTCATTTCCCGTTGATCCTGTGTCATTTCTGTTGATCCCCTGGTCACTACCCGTTTATCCACTGGCCTTTACCTGTTGATCCCCCGTGTCACACGGTTTACCCCTTGCCCTCTATGTTTACCACTGGTTCTACCCGTTGATCTACTGTGTCTCTTCCCGTTGATCCCGTTCTTACCTGTTGATCCACTGTGTCTCTACCCGTTGATTACTGGTCATCAAAGTTTATCCCTGGTCATTACCTGGATCCCCTGTGCTCACCTTTTACCCCCTGTGTCTTTACTGTTTTTACTGTGTCATTACCTGTTGATCCCCTGGTATTATTTGATCCACTGTGTCATCACCTGTTATTATGTGTATCAGGTTTATCCACTGTGTCATTACGTTGATCCCCCTGGTCATTTCCGTTGATCCCCCGGTCATTACCCTTTTGACCCCCGTGCGTTACCTGTTATCCACGTGTCATTACTGTTGATCCCCGTTCTTCCTGTTGATCCCTGTTCATCTACCTGTTGATCCCCTGTGTCATCTACGTTACCCCGTGTCATTACCTGTTGATCCCCTGGATCTACCTTTGATCCCCTGGTCTCTACCTGTTGATCCCTGTGCTCTACCTGTTGATCCCTTGGGGCATCTATGTTTATCCACTTTTATTACCTGTTTTTCCATGTTTTATCTACCTGTTTTATCCCCTGTGTCATCTACCCGTTTTCCCTGGCTTACCCGTTGATCCACTTGTTTATTACCTGTTGATCCACTGTGTCATTACCGTTGTCCATTTTCACACCGGGGATCCACGTTTAACCTGTTTTTTTCCATGTGTCATTCCTGTTTAACTGTGTCATTACCTGTTTTTCCACTGTTTCATCACCTGTTGATAATGTGTCATTTACCTGGATCCACGTGTCATCCTGTTGACCCCTGTGTCTTACCTTGTTGTCCCTGTTTCATTACTGTTGATCCCGGTCATTACCCGGATCCACTGTGCGCTACCGTTATCCCTGTGTATCTACCTGTTTATCCACGGTCATTTTACCTGTTGATCCCCTGTTTTTCTACCCGTTGACCATTGTCATCTACCCGTTTTTTCCCGTTTCATCTACCTGGGGTTTTCCACGTGCCCCTACCTGTTGATTCACTGTTTATCTCCTGTTACCCCTGTTTAAATTTCCGTTTGATCCCTGTGTCCCCTTTCCTTTGATCCAGTTTCATAACCTGTTATCCCTTGTGTATCACCCGTTGACCACTGGCATTTCCCGGACCACTGTTTTTTATACCTGTTTATTTTGTCATCTACCCGTTGATCCCCTTTTTCATCACCTGTTGACCCCTGTGTCATCAACCCCGTTGATCCACTTTTCATCTACTGTTGATCCCCTGTTTCATTACCCGTTGATCCACTGTGCATCTACCTGTTGATCCAGTGTATTACCCGTGATCCCCTGTGTCATCTACCCGTTGATCCCGTTTTTCTATGTTGAACCCCTGTGTCATTACCTGTTGATCCACTGGATCTACGTTGATCCACTGTGTCATCTACTGTTGACCCTGTGTCATCTACTGTTGATCCCCTGTGTCTCTACTGTTTACCCCTGTGTATCTACCTGTTGACCATGTGTCATCTACCTGTTATCCACTGTGTCATCTACCTGTGACCACTGTGTCTCTAACTGTTTATCCCCGTGTCATCACCCGTTGATCCACGTGTCATTACCCGTTGATCCATGGTATTACCTGTTGATCCCCTGTTTTTATTACCTGTTGATCCCCTTTTCATCAGTTGACCCCCTGTGTCATCACCTGTTGACCCCGTGGGCACACCCGTTGATCCCCGTGTCATCACCCGTTGATCCCCGTGTCATCTTTTGATCCACTGTGTTCTACTTTGACACTGTGTCTCACCTGTTGATCCACTGTTTTATCATGTTTATCCCCTGTGCGTTACTGTTGCCTGTTTTTTCTACCTTTTATCCCCTGTTTCATCTACCGTTGATCCACTGGTTTATTCCTGTTGATCCCCGTTTTATCTACCCGTTGATCCACTGTTTCATTACCTGTTTATCCCCTGTTTATCTCCTGTTGTTCACTGGTTTATCACCCGTTGATCCCCTGTTTAAATTTACCGTTGACCCCTGTGTCATTATGTTGATCCACTGTGTTTACCTGTTTTCCCCTGTGTCATCACCCGTTGATCCACGTGCACTACCTGTTGATCCACGTGTTTACACGTTACCACTGTTCATTATGTTGACCCTGTTTCACTACCCGTTGTCCACTGTTCATCTACCGGTGTCCCCTGTGTCATTACCGTTGATCCCTGTGTCACTACCTGTGATCCACTGGTCGTCTACCTGTTGATCCAGTGTCATCTACCTGTTGATCCCTTGTATTACCTGTTTACCCTGTTTATCTACCTGTTGTCCACTGTGTCATATGTTTTTTTCCCCTGTTTCTCTACCGTTTCCCTGTGCCCCTACCCGTTTATTATGTTTTATTCCCGTTTATCCCCGTTTCTTCCTGTTGATCCCCTGTGTCCCTCTACCTGTTGTCCACTGTTTTATAATTTTGATCCTTGGTCATCTATGTTTATCCCTGTGCATTTACCTGTTTATCCACTGTTTCATATACCCGTTATCCTTTTGTCATTACCTTTGTTTCCCCTGGCATCAAACCCTTTATCCACTGTGTCATCAACTGTTGATCCCCTGTTTCAACGTTTGATCCCCCGTTTCTCTACTGTTTATCCACTGTGTCATTTTCTGTTGATCCCCGGGTTATTACTGTTTTATCCCCGTGTCACTACCTGTGTTTCCCTGTTTTATTACCTGTTGTCCACTGTGATCTACCCGTTGATCCACTGGTCATCTACTGTTTATCCCTGTGTCATCTACCTGTTATCCCCTGTTCTTACCGTTGATCCCCTGTGTCATCTACCTGTGACCACTGTGTCATCTACCGTTTTCCACTGTGCATCTACCTGTTGTCCCTGGTCGTTACCTTTGACCCTGTGCATCAACTTTGACCCCTGTGTATTACCGTTGATCCCCCTTTACTACCTGTTGACCCCCTTGTTTATCTACCTGTTTATCCACTGTTTTATTACCTGTTGATCCCTGTTTCAATACCGTTTATCACTGTGTCATCTACTGTTGATCCCCTGTGTCATTCCTTTTTATCCCTGTGTCATCCCTGTTTATCCACTGTGTATCTAAAGTTTACCCTGTGATCTACCCGTTGCCACTGTGTTTTTCCTGTTGACACGTTTATTTACGTTGATCCACTGTGTCGTCTACCTTGATCCAGTTCATTACCTGTTGATCCACTGTAACATTACCCGTTGATCCACTGTGTCATCTACTGTTGATCCCTGTTCTCACCGTTGATCCACTGTTTCTTCTCCTGTTGATCCCTGTTTCTTACCTGTGATTCACTGTGTCATCACCTGTTGCCACTGTTTCACTACCTGTATCCCCTGGCATTACCTGTTTCCCCTGTGTATCTACCTGTTTATCCCCTGTGCTCACTGTTGACCACTGTGTCATTTCCCGTTGTCCCCGTGTATCTACCCGTTTACCCTGTGTCTCTACTGTTGACCCCCTGTGCATCTACCCGTTGACCACGTTTTCATCTACGTTGATTCACTGTGTCATTACCTGTGGTCCCCTGTGTCCTCCCGTTGATCCCCTGGTCATTTCCCGTTGATCCACTGTGTCATCTCGTGATCCACTGTGCATCTACCGTTATCCACGTGTCATTCTTTTATCCACTGTGTCATCTCCTGTTGATCCACTGTGTCACTACCCGTTTGTCCACTGTTTTATCTACCTGTTGACCACTGTTTCATCTACCTGTTGATCCACTGTGTCATCTACCTGTTTATCCATGTTTTATCTACCCGTTGATTCACTGGGTTTTAACCTGTTGCCCTGTGTATTACCCGTTGATCACTGTGTCTCTACCCGTTGATCCCTTGTTTACCCTTTTATCCACGTGTCATCTACCCCGTTTATCCCCGTGTCATTACCGTTTATCCAATGTGTCATCTATGTTGATCCCCTGTGTCATTTGTTGATCCCTGGTCATTACCTGTTTTATACTGTGTCACTCCTGTTGTTTTTTGGATCTACGTTGATCCACGTGTCATCTACCTGTTTACCACTGTGTCATTTTTGTTGATCCACTTTTTCACTACCTGGATCCCGGGGTCGTCACCGGTTGATCCACTGTGTCACTACCGTTGAAACCCCTGTGCATCTACCGTTGATCCCACTGTGTCATTACCTGTTACCATGGTCATCTACCTGGTGTCCACTGTTCATCTACCCCGTTGATCCACTGTGTCATCACCCTTTATCCAGTGTCTTACCTGTTGATCCCCCTGTGTCATCTAACCCGGATCCCGTGTCATCTCCTGTTGACCACGTTTTATATTGGTATCCCCGTTTCATCACTGTTGATCCCCTGTGTTTTTACCGTGACCCCTGTGATTACCCGTTATCCCCTGTGTCATTACCGTTGACCACTGGTATTACCGTTTATCACGTTTAACCTTTGATCCACTGGTTTCTTTACTGTGTCCATGTGTCTTACTGTTGCCACGGTGTCCCCACCGTTGACCACTTTTATTACCCGTTTATCCCTGTTCATACCCGTTTATCCACTGGATTAGGCCCCTGTGTACTACCTGTTGATCACTTGTATTACCTTTTACCCTGTGTCATCTACCTTTGATCCACGGTCGTCTACCTGTTTACCACTTTTCTCACGTTTTCCCCTGTGTCATCTACCGTTTATCCCGTTTCATCTCCCTTTGATCCACGTGCTTACCCGTTTTCATGTTTTTTTACCCGTTTTATCCCCGTGCCATCTACCTTTGATTCCGTTTCATCACCTGGTGATCACGTTTCATCTAGTTATCCACGGTCATTACCGTTGATCCCCTGTTTCATATACCTGTTGATCCATTGTGTTCACCGTTGATCCACTGTGTCATCTACCTGTTGATCCACTGTTTCTAATGTTGACCTTTTTGTCTTACCGTTAAACCCCGTGCATAAACCCGTTTACCACTTTTCTAACCTGTTTATCCACGGTTTTATTACCCCTTGACCACTGTTTTATTACCGTTGACCACTGTGTCATCTACCGTTGATCCACTGTGTCATTACTGTTGATCCACGTGCTCTACTGGATCCACTGTTTCATTAACGTTGATCCCTGTGTCTTTACCTGTTGTCACTGTGTCATCTACCGTTGTCCACTGTGTCTTACCGTTGATCCCGTGTATCTACCTTGATCCACTGTGTCATTACCCGTTTATCCACTGTGTCATTACCGTTGATCCACTGTGTCATTTGTTGATCCACGTTCATCCCACCTGTTGATCCCGTGTCATCTAAATTTGATTCCACGTGCATTTTGTTGACCCCTGGTCATTACCGTTTATCCCCTGTGTCATCTACCTGTTACCCCTGTTTTTTACTACCTTTTACCACGGTTTCATCTACCCGTTGACCCGTGTCACTAGTTGACCACTGTGTATCTACTGTTGACCACTTTTCATCTACCTTTTTGACCCCGTGTATCTAACGTTTATCCACTTGGGATCTACGTTGATCCCCGGTCATCTACCTTTGATCCACTGTTTATCACCTGTTGATCCCCTGTTCGCTACGTTTTCCCCGTTTATCTACCTTTGATCCTGTATCATCTCCTGTTATCACGTGTAATCTACCTTTTATCCTGTTTCATTATTTATCACTGTTTCATTCCTTTTCCCCGTTTATCTACCTTTGATTCACTGTGTTACCTGTTGACCCCTTTTCATTACCTGTTGGCCACTGTGTCATTACCTTTTTTGGTCCCCTGTGTCACTACCCGTTGACCACTGGATCTACCGTTGTCCCCTGTGCTTTACCCGTTGACCACTGTGTCTCCCTGTTTTATCCCTGGTTTACCGTTGATCCACTGTGTCACTACCTGTGATCCACGTGTCATCTACCTGTTGATCCACTGTGATAACCCGTTGATCCAGTGTCCTCCGTTGTTCCCCGTGTCGTCAACCCGTTGATCCCCTTGTATAACCTGTGATCCACTGTGTCATTACCCGTTTACCACTGTTTCATTACCGTTGATCCACTGTGCATCACTGGGTTACCGTTTCATCTACCTGTTGATCCCCCGTGCCATCACCCGTTGATTCATTTTCTTTCCCGTTATCCAGTTTCATCACTGTTGATCCCTTTTGGATCTACTGTTGATCCCCTGTTTTATATACCTGTTGACCATTGTGTATCTACCCGTTGATCCCCCCCGTGTCCTACCGTTGATCCATGTTTCATATCCTGTTTATCCATTGTGTATTACCTGTTGTCCCCTGTGTCATCAACCCGTTGATCCACTGGTCATAACTGTTTATCCCCTGTTTCATTACCTGTTGTCCACTGTTTATTACCGTTGATCCATGTGCATTACCTGTTGATCCCTTGTCATCTACCGTTTCCCCTGTGCTCTTTGTTACCACTGTTTCATCTACCTGTTGATCCACTGTGTCACACCTGTTGATCCACTGGTCACTACCTGTTTATCCCTTGTTCCCACCTGTTGACCCCGTGTCATCTACCGTTATCCACTTGTCAACTTTGTAAAGTGCATTACCGTTTTCCACGTGTCATCACCCGTTGATCCACGTGTCGTTACCTGTTGCCCCTGTGTATCTAACGTTTTACCACTGTTATCCTGTTTTCCACTGTGTCATTACCTGTTGATCCACGTGTCATCTACCCGTTGATCCCCTGTTTCATCTACCTGTTGATCCACGTTTTTATTACTTTGATCCACGGATCTACCTTTTATCCCCTGTGTACTACTGTTTTATCCCCTGTGTCATCTACGTTGATCCCCTGTGTATCTAACTTTACCACTGTGTCATTACCTGTTGATCCCCTGTGTCATCTACCTGTTATCCATGTTTCATCACCCGTTGGGCCCCTGGTCGTTACCTGTTTATCCACTGTTTCACTACCGTTGACCCTGTATCATCTAGTTGATCCCTGTGTCATCTACTGTGTCCATGTTTTTCTACTGTTATCCACTGTTTATTACCTGTGATCCACTGTTTAAACTACCTGTTTTTTTTTTTGTGCATTTCCTGTTTACCCTGTTTATTACCCGTTTATCCACTGTGTCACACCTGTTTATCCCGTGTTTTTACCCGTTGATCCACTGTGTATTACGTTGATCCCTTTCACTACCGTTGACCACTGTGTTCTATGTTGATCCCTGTGTCATCTACTGTTGATCCACTGGTCATCTACCGTTGATCCCCTGTTTTATCTACCTGTTTATTCAGTGTCACACCGGGTTTTTCCCCCGGTCATCTACCCGTTGATCCACTGTGTCATCTACCTGTTAACCTGGTCATTCCGTTTTTCCATGTGTATTTACCGTTGACCTGTGTATCTACCCGTTTATCCCCTGGTCATTACTTTTTCCCTGTGTCATCTACCCCGTTGATCCCTGTGTATCACCGTTTATCCCCTGTTTATCTACCGTTGATCCACTGGTCATTCTACCTTTGATCCATGTTCATCTACCTTTTATTCCGTGTATCTACCTGTTGTCACTGTGTCATCTACGTTGATCCACTGGTTTTATCACCTGTTATCCCTGGTCATCTACCTGTTGATCCACTGTGTCTCTACCTTTGATCCACTGTGTCATTACCTGTTATCCAAGTGTATTATGTTTATCCCTGGTCATTACCTGTTTATCCCCTGTGTCATCACCGTTTTTTCCACGTGTCACTACCTTTTATCCACTGTGTATTTGTTACCACTGTTCTCACCTGTTTACCCGTGTGTTACTGTTTTTCCACTGTGTCATTACCTGTTTTTATCCCCTGTGTATCACCTGTGTCCACTGTGTCATCTACCTGTTGACCACTGGTCTCTTTCCTGTTTATCCCTGTGTATCTACCCGTTGATCCCGTGTCTCACCGTTTATCCCCGTGTCATCTACCGTTGATCCCCTGTGTCCTACCTGTTGACCACTGTGTCATTTTCCCGTTGATCCACTGTGTTTTACCGTTATCCACTGTGTCCTATCTGTGATCCATTTTCATCACCCGTTGATCCCCTGTGTCATCACCTGTTGGGTTGTGTCATTACCCCGTTTATCCCCTGTGTCACTCCCGTTGACCATGATAAAAAAAAGGTGGAGAAAAAAAATATCAAATAAAGAAGTATTATACAGAGAGTCAGACGCAAGTGGAGACTGAGAGGTGACAGAAAAGGGCAAAGAGTTGATCAATAGCGACAACTAGATTTATTAGGAAGCAGTGAGAAAGACTGAGTAAAAACAACACACAGGCCAGCAAAACATGTATGTGTTGTACTCAGCTAATTGTGGTTGCGGAGTCGAGCCCCTTTCTCCCCGGATCCCCCTGTTCATGGTGCCATAGGGCCTCTCCCGCCCGAGATTTTCATACCTCTTTTAAATTGTAGGTTCCCGATCCACTACTCAATCACTTCCAGACCATTTCCCCTTCTTCACCTTATATGAGAAATATTCCTAAACCTGTGAGTCATTTGAGTCTTTAAAATTCCCGTTTTGACCCTTTTCGCTGGTCTCATCTTAAAATTTGTCCCCACCACCTTGTCAAATTCCCTTCAGTATTTTTATTTTTTTATCATGTCTCCCCGTCCTTTTGTTTTCCGTGTTCAGGCCCATTCCCTTAACCTTCCTCGGGAATGTCCCTTAGCTCCGGGATTAGTTTTTGCAAACCCGTGCACTTTCCCTAATTTTTTTGACTGCTTGGCCCGGGGAGGGGGTTCCATACTGGGGCATCTCCAGTAGAGCCTGACAACCAGTGGGCAGAGTATTAAACGATTCGTTTGGGGTGTCGAGCCTGTTCAGGGTGGTGGTGTGTGTATGTGTTTGTGTTGTGTGTGTGTGTGTGTGGTGTTGGTGTGTGGTGTTGTTGTGTGTAGGTGTGTTTTTTTGTGTGTGTGGGTGTGGGTGTGTGGTGTGTGTGTTGTGTGTGTGGTATGTGGGGGGGTGGTGGGGGTGTGTGTGTGTGTGTGTGGTTGGGGTGGTTTGGGGGTGTGTGTGTGTGTGTGTTGTTGTGATGTGTGTGTGTGCTTGCTTACGCTGTCACTCTGTCATAACTCCAGTAGGTTTGTGATGCAGGATTTCCCCTCCTGAAACCGGTTTGGGGTCGCTGATAAAATCATTTTTTTGGTGTTCCACCACTCTTCTCCTGAAAATTTTTTTCATGACTTTGAATACTATACGTCAGCCCACATGGCTGACTTTATTGCCTGTGGTTTTCTCCTTTTTTTTTTAAAACAGGGCTACTTTTTTCTGTCTTCCCCCTCAGGTAGTCGCCCTGTTTCGATGATGTGTTGAAGATTTTTGTTAGTGGTAAACCCTAGCGCCCCTGATCCCCTTTTAGGGCCCTGGAGAGAGTTATTCGGCCCCATCGCCTTGAGGGTTTTTAAACGCTGGCAGCCTCTTCACTTCCTCGGTTGTATGTATTGTGTCCAAAACATTGGTGGTGTACCCCACCTCTTCGCCTTTCTGGAGGCCCTTCTGCTCCTCTGTGAACACTTCTTTGAATCTCCTGTTGAGCTCCTCACATACTTCGCGGTCATTTTTTGTGACCTCACCCCTTCCCTGCCTCACCCTGATTACCGGGTTTTTCCTGTTGTATTCCTCCTGGTGTGGCTGTACAACAGCTTTGGGTCAGATCTGGCTTTCACTGCTATGCCATTCTCGTATTGTCTTTGGACCTACCTTCATACCTGTGCATATTCATTTCTGGCCCTACGACTGCTCTCCTTATTGTCCCTGCACCTTTGGATGAACCATGGGCTCCTCCTGGCTTTTTCGTTGTTCTTGTTAGGCTTGGGTACAAACCTCTCCTCAGCCTCCTTGCATATTGTTGTCATGTATTTCATCATCTCGTTTACTGGCTTCCCTGCATGTGCGTGGTGTGTGTGTGTGTGTTGTGTGTGGTGGTGTGTGTGTGTGTGTGTGTTTTGTGTGTGTGTGTGTGTGTGTGTGTGTGTGTGTGTGTGTGGATCCTGCCTCCACTACATCGTTCCCAAACTATTCCACTTCCGGGACTACTCTGGGCTGAGAAATACTTCCTAACATCCCTGTGATTCTTCTGTGTCTTCAACTTCCAACTGTGCCCCTTTGTTGATGTGTCCAATCTTTGGAACATCCTGTCTTGTCCAACTTTCAATTCCTCTCAGTATTTTGTTTTGTCGTTATCATGTTCCCCTATCTCTCCTGTCCTCCAGTGCGTCAGGTTGATTTCCCTTAACCTCTCCTCGTAGGACATACCTCTTAGTTCTGGGACTAGTCTTTGTTGCAAACCTTTGTAAGTAAATAAGTAAGTAAGTTTATTCAAGTATACACAAATACAGTTACATAGATTATCGTGCATAGTAGCTATGTGTAGGACTGATAAACCAAAATGTCAGACAGGGGACTTATTCCAATGGGGCCTTCAGTTTTTGTGCTTGGCTAGGGGTGGGTTCTAAACTGGTGCCGCATACTCCAATATGGGCCTAACATACACGGTGTACAGGGTCCTGAAAGATTCCTTTTTAAGATGTCGGAATGCTGTTCTGAGGTTTGCCAGGCCCCATAAAGCTGCGGCAGGGATTTGGTTGTGGCCTTCAGGAGATGTGCCTGGTGTTATACTCACCCCCAAAATTTTTCCTTTAGTGGGTTTGTAGTCTCTGACCCCTAGACTGTATTCGTCGGGAGTCTTCTTTGCCCTTTCCCCAATCTTCAGACTTGGGACTTGGGGGGGTTGAACTCCAGGAGGCAATTGCTGGACCAGGTCTGCAGCCCGTCCAGATCCCTTTGTAGTTCTGCCTGGTCTTCGATCGAATGAATTCTTTCATTAACTTCACGTCATTGCAAACAGGGACACTTCGGAGTCTATTCCTTCCGTCATGTGTTCGCAATACCAGAAACAGCACAGGTCCCAATACTGACCCCTGTGGGACCCCGCTGGTCACAGGTGCCCACTCTGACATCTTGCCATGTACCATTTACTCGTGGGGGTCTTCCTGACAAGTATTCCCTGATCCCTTATAGTACCTTCCCTGTTATCCCTGCTTGGTCCTCCAGTTTTTGCACTAATCTCTTGTGTGGAACTGTGTCAAACGCCTTCTTGCAATCCAAGAAAATGCAATCCACCCACCCCTCTCTCTTTGTCTTTTGCTGTCACTGCATAGAATCCCATTTGGGTTTGTGACACGGGATTTCCCGCCCTAAAACCCATTTTGGGCGCTTTTGATGAGATCTTCTTTCTAGTGTTCCCCCACTTTTCCCCTGTAATTTTCCCCTGACTTTGATACTATAAGCAGTGAACTTTTCTATAGTTTAGTGCTTTTTGTCTTTTCCCTTTTTTTTAAAGACTGAAACACATATCTGTTTTCCTGCCCAGGCAATTCCCCGTTTCGTAGATGTATTGAATTGTTGTTAGTGATACACACAGCCCTCTGCCCCTCTCTGAGGACCATTGGGGAAAGTTATCCCCCCAATTCCCTTTGAGTTCTAGTCATTCAAAACCTTTTCACTTCTTCAGTTGTGGGTACTGTGCCCGCCAGGTGGGGTGCCCCCCCTCTGTTTTCTGGGGCCTTTTTGTCTCCTCTGTGAACATTTTTTTAAAAACTCTTTTTTGAGTTCCTACATACTTCCGTCTTTTTGTTGTCTCTCCTCCTTTCCCTTTCCTTTCCCGATTTCCTGGCCCTTGACGTTGTTTTCCCCCGAGTGGTGTATAACGTTGGGGGCAGATTTGGGTTTCGCTGCTATGTCGTTTTTATATTTTCGTTGGGCCACCCTTTTTATCGTGCTATTTTGGCCTACGATGGGGCCCTTTCCTTTTATATTTCTTCCCTTTTCCCAGCACACTTTTTTTTGCCTCCCTGCACCCTTGGGTAACCATGGGCCTCAGGTTTTTCATTATTCGTTACCCTTTGGGGACAACCCCTCCTCAGCCTCCTTGCCAAATTTTTGCTTCATATTCATATCTCATTAACGGGTTTCCTGCCAGTTCCTGTCCCCCCTGAACTCCCTTCAGGAAGTTCCTATTTCCCCTGTATTCCCCTTTCTTTTTGTTTTGGGTTTATTTGCCCGGGCCTTTTGCTTCCCCTCCACTTGTAGCCGACTGTGTTTCGAAGCTTAAAACACAAGAACGCTGGCCCCAGGGGTCTTTTTATGGATGTCCCAAATCTGCAAACTCAAAGGGGAATACAGATCCATCTTCTGGGTCACCTTTCCCCTCTCTCCTTTGTGTGTCCCTTTTCGTGTTGGTACATGAAGTTTTTCC
>NW_026506229.1:0-28521 GCF_026875155.1 Cherax quadricarinatus
CTCCCTGGATTCATTACCTTTGTAACTATTCAGCATATAATTTGGGCCAGTCACGGATCCATTAACCTTTGTAATCTTTTGACTACCGCCGACAGGAGGGGTTTATGGGGTTCATAATAAAGATATTAAACTAACTGACACAAGTGTTCAAGTTCAATGAACACTTCCAATTATACTTAACCCAATTACTACTACTTAATACGATACACACCTTACTAAAAATACATTCAGAGACTTCTTAAAATTGTGTTAATAATAGGTACATATAAGATAAAAAGGATGGTACAGCGAGGTCTTACACCTTATCACAAATTACAAAGATGAAGAGAGAGAGAGAGAGAGAAGAGGAGAGGAGAGAGAGAGAGAGAGAGAGAGAGAGAGAGAGAGAGAGAGAGAGAGAAAAGAGCGAGAGAGAGGAGAAGAGAGAGAGAGAGAGAGAGAGAGAGAGATAGAGAGAGAGAGAGAAGAGAGAGAGAGAGAGAGAGAGAGAGAGAGAGAGACAAAGTAGGTAATATTGAGCATAAAATTAGAATTCTGACACATATCACATTAAACAAGAGGTTCAAATACAATGATAACTTCCACTTGGGTCTGGAGTTTTACCTGGAGAGAGTTCCGGGGGTCAACGCCCCCGCGGCCCGGTCTGTGACCAGGCCTCCTGGTGGATCAGAGCCTGATCAACCAGGCTGTTGCTGCTGGCTGCACGCAAACCAACGTACGAGCCACAGCCCGGCTGATCAGGAACTGACTTTAGGTGCTTGTCCAGTGCCAGCTTGAAGACTGCCAGGGGTCTGTTGGTAATCCCCCTTATGTGTGCTGGGAGGCAGTTAAACAGTCTCGGGCCCCTGACACTTATTTTATGGTCTCTTAACGTGCTAGTGACACCCCTGCTTTTCATTTGGGGGATGGTGCATCGTCTGCCAAGTCTTTTGCTTTCGTAGTGAGTGATTTTCGTGTGCAAGTTCGGTACTAGTCCCTCTAGGAATTTTCCAGGTGTATATAACCCATGTATCCTCCCTCCTGCTTTCCCAGGGAATACAGGTTTAGGAACCTCAAGCGCTCCCAGTAATTGAGGTGTTTTTATCTCTTTTTATGCACGCAATGAAGGTTTTCTGTACATTTTCTAGGTCGAAATTTTTCACCTGCCTTGAAAGGTGCTGTTAGTGTGCAGCAATATTCCAGCCTAGATAGAACAAGTGACCTGAAGAGTGTCATCATGGGCTTGGCATCCCTCGTTTTGAAGGTTCTCATTATCCATCCTGTCATTTTTCTAGAAGATGCGATTGATACAATGTTATGGTCCTTGAAGGTGAGATCCTCCGACATAAATCACTCCCAGTCTTTGACGTTGGTGTTTCGCTCTATTTTGTGGCCAGAATTGTTTTGTATTCTGATGAAGTTTTTAATTTCCTCGTGTTTCCATATCTGAGTAATTTGAAATTTCTCATCGTTGAACTTCACATTGTTTCTGCAGCCCACTGAAAGATTTGGTTGATGTCCGCCTGGAGCCTTGCAGTGTCTGCAATGGAAGACACTGTCATGCAGATTCGGGTGTCATCTGTAAAGGAAGACATGGTGCTGTGGCTGACATCCTTGTCTATGTCAGATATGAGGATGAGGAACAAGATGGGAGCGAGTACTGTGCCTTGTGGAACAGAGCTTTTCACCTTGCCTGCCTCGGACTTTACTCTGTTGACGACTACTCTCTGTGTTCTGTTAGTGAGGAAATTATAGATCCATCGACCGACTTTTCCTGTTATTCCTTTAGCATGCATTTTGTGCGCTATTACGCCATGGTCACACTTGTCGAATATATTACATCTGCATTCTTTTTGTCTTCTAGTGCATTTAGGACCTTGTCGTAGTGATCCAATAGTTGAGGCAGACAGGAGCGACCTGTTCTAAACCCATGTTGCCCTGGGTTGTGTAACTGATGGGTTTCTAGATGGGTGGTGATTTTGCTTCTTAGGACCCTTTCAAAGATTTTTATGATATGTGATGTTAGTGCTATTGGTCTGTAGTTCTTTGCTGTTACTTTACTGCCCCCTTTGTGGAGTGGGGCTATGTCTGTTTTTTTTTTAGTAACTGTGGGACGACCCCCGTGCCATGCTCCCTCTCCATAGGATGGAAAAGGCTCGTGATAGGGCTTCTTGCAGTTCTTGATGAACACAGAGTTCCATGAGTCGGCCCTGGGCAGAGTGCATGGGCAAAGTCATTTTTAAAACCCGTTCGAAGTCATTTGGGGTCAAGATAACATCGGATAGGGGTTGTGTGAATCAAAAATTTTTTGGCTCACTGATAAAAAATTCATTTTGATTTTCGACTCTCAGTCTGGTTAGCGGCTTGCTAAAAACTGAGTCATATTGGGACTTGAGTAGCTCACTCATTTCCTTGCTGTCATCTGTGTAGGACCCACTTGTTTTTAAGTAGGGGCCCAATACTGGGGCGTTTTTCTCGATTTTGATTTGGCATAGGAGAAGAATACTTTGGGTTTCTTTCGATTTTATTGGTGGTTTTATTCTTTCCCCCGCGATTCCTGACTCCTAAAGGATTCTTTTAGCTTAAGTTCGATGCTTGCTATTTCTCTGACCAGTGTTTTCCCTACGCATTTCAGATATATTGAACTCTTTAGCCGCTCTGTTTTTTTTTTTTTTCCGTCGCCTGTAAAGGGAGCGCCTGTCTCTTTCTATTTACATCCACTCCTCCTTTTTTTTAAGGAATAAGCCTTGTGCATACATCGAGTGCCACCGAGTTAATCTGTTCTAGGCATAGGTTGGGGTCTGTGTTGCTTATAAAATCTTCCCAGCTTATATCAGTTTAGGACTTGGTTTACTTGGTCCCACTTTATGTTTTTTTTATTGAAGTTGAATTTGGTGAATGCTCCCTCGTGACTAGTCTCATTATGTCGGTCTGGGCTCCACGCATACATTTCTGAACCTCAATTATGTTGTGATCTGAGTAAAATTTTTTTTGATATGGTGACATTTCTTATCAGATCATCATTGTTAGTGAAGATGAGGTCTAGTGCATTTTTCCCCGTCTAGTAGGCTCTATTATTTGCTGGTTTAAATTGAATTTTGTGCAGAGATTTAAAAGCTCGCGTGAGTGTGAGTTTTCATCAGAGCTGCCTCCTGGTGTTATTACTGCAACAATATTATTTGTTATATTCCTCCATTTTAGGTGCCTTAAGTTGAAATCCCCCAAGAGCAAGATGTTGGGTGCAGGAGCTGGAAGATTTTCCAGACATTGGTCAATTTTTAACAGCTGTTCCTGGAATTGCTGGATGTTGCATCTCGGAGGCTTGTAGACTACCACAATGACTAGGTTTTGGTTCTCGACCTTTACTGCTAAAACTTCCACTACATCATTTGAGGCATTTAGCAGTTCTGTGCAAAAAAGTGACTCTGCAATGTACACGCCAACCCCCCCCCCCTTTTGCCTGTTCACTCTGTCACATCTGTATAGATTGTAACCTGGGATCCATATTTCCTTGTCCAAGTGATCCTTTATGTGGGTCTCAGTGAAAGCCACGAACATTGCCTTTGCCTCTGCAAGCAGTCCACGGATGAAAGGTATTTTGTTGTTTGTTGCTGGCTTTAGACCCTGTATATTTGCAAAGAAGAATGTTATCGGACTGGTGGTATTGTTGGTACTGGGGGGGGGGATTTTTTTCCGGCATTAGTATCTGTATCTGTTGGTTTGGAGTGGAGGCCATCGACTGTGGTTCCACTCCAGGAATGACTGGATTTGGTGTACGATTTCTGCCATTTCCTGCCAGTTTTTTTTTCCTTCCTGGCACTAAAAAACCTCTCCCTCTTGAGTGGTTGTGGCTACCCAGGTTTTCCCATGGCCTGGATATTTTGTATCTTTTTGTCCCCTTTAGATGGTATGCCTGGCAATTTAAGTTATAGCACAGTCTTTCCTGTACTGAAGAGGTACACAGTTCAGGGTGAAAAAGCTTACAGGAAGGGAGTTTGCATTTTCCTGTTGTCATATGGGCACGGCATTTTCTAGGGTGGTCATAGTTGCACGTCCCATCTATTTTTCCAGATTTCCCATGCCAGCAGATACCAAGTGCATAGTATGTGCACAGGCTTGGTTTCCGTTTGCCTTGGGTTTCTGTGACTGTAATCCCTGTTGGTGCATGTTTCCCTGTCTTACTTCTATACTCCCTAGCACCAACAATGGAGCTCCCACCAGTTGTTTTTGGTAATATATCCTCACTATTGCTAGTGGAGTCCTCTTGTTTGCTATTTCCTGCGGTATTTCTAGTTTGCAATATTGGTTTTATCTTATCTTTGACTACACTTGTTTCCCTACTATGGCTCCTGTCCCCTATGAGGTCATTTATATGTATTCCTTCCTGAGTATAATTCCCGACTACCTGGACAAAATCTCCAGCTTCACCATTACTGTTTCCCAGGACAGCATCTCCAGCTTCACAATTACTGTCTCCCAGGACAGCACCTCCAGCTTCACCATTTCTGTCTCCCAGGACCGCACCTCCAACTTCACCATTACTGTCTCCCATGACAGCACCTCCAGCTTCACCATTACTGTCTCCCATGACAGCACCTCCAGCTTCACCATTACTGTCTCCCAGGACAGCACTATCAGCCCCACATTTACTGACTACCAGGACTTCATCTCCAGCCTTACAATTTCTGACTACATGGCCAGTATCAAGGGCAGTACCATTCAGCCCAGACTTATTATGTTCCCATCTGTTGTAGAAAGCTTCCAGGTTTTCTATGAAAGCAGCTTTGATGTTGTCCTCTTTTAATACCCTTGTGATTTTAGTCCACAGATTTATCTCATTTGGGCATACCCAAAAACACTTCCCTGTTTTAACACTGCTTGTAGCTAGTTCTTGGATATCTGCACAAGGGGCGTGACACCAATTTCCACAAAAATGACAATTTACCCATGTGGAAGCCCGTTTGTTTGACTGACCACAGACTACACACAGCTTCATAATGATTTAAATGGTTGATTTACTGCAATTCTACTAGCAACCTCTTGAATATTCTATTAATAACCTCCTTAAATGAAGCTCTAGCTATTTGTATTTCTGTTTCTAACTGTTTTTGTATATTGGACAGATTACCGTGCACTTCCCTGATTTATATTTAATGTTTGTAGTAGGCTCTATTATTTGCTGGTTTAAATTGAATTTTGTGCAGAGATTTAAAAGCTCGTGTGAGTGTGAGTTTTCATCAGAGCTGCCTCCTGGTGTTATTACTGCAACAATATTATTTGCTATATTCCTCCATTTTAGGTGCCTTAAGTTGAAATCCCCCAGGAGCAAGATGTTGGGTGCAGAAGCTGGAAGATTTTCCGGACAGTGGTCAATTTTTAACAGCTGTTTCTGAAATTGCTGGGATGTTGCATCCAGAGGCTTGTAGACTACCACAATGACTAGGTTTTGGTTCTCGACCTTTACTGCTAAAACTTCCACTACATCATTTGAGGCATTTAGCAGTTCTGTGCAAACAAGTGACTCTGCAATGTACAGGCCAACCCCCCCCCCTTTTGCCTGTTCACTCTTTCACATCTGTATAGGTTGTAACCTGGGATCCATATTTCATTCTCCAAGTGATCCTTTATGTGGGTCTCAGTGAAAGCCACGAACATTGCCTTTGCCTCTGCAAGCAGTCCGCGGATGAAAGGTATTTTGTTGTTTGTTGCTGGCTTTAGACCCTGTATATTTGCAAAGAAAAATGTCATCGGACTGGTGGTATTGTTGGTTCTGGGGGGGATTTTTTTTCCGGCATTATTATCTGTATCTGTTGGTTTGGAGTGGAGGCCATCGACTGTGGTTCCACTCCAGGAATGACTGGATTTGGTGTACGATTTCTGCCATTTCCTGCCAGTTTTTTTTCCTTCCTGGCACTAAAAAACCTCTCCCTCTTGAGTGGCTGTGGCTACCCAGGTTTTCCCATGGCCTGGATGTTTTGTGTCTTTTTGTACCCTTTAGATGGTGTGCCTGGCAATTTAAGTTATAGCACATTCTTTCCTGTACTGAAGAGGTACACATTTCAGGGTGAAAAAGCTTACAGGAAGGGAGTTTGCATTTTCCTGTTGTCATTTGGGCATGGCATTTTCTATGGTGGTCATAGTTGCACGTCCCGTCTGTTTTTCCAGATTTCCCATGTCTGCAGATACCAAGTGCATAGTATGTGCACAGGCTTTGTTTCCGTTTGCCTTGGGTTTCTGTGACTGTATTCCCTGTTGGTGCATGTTTCCCTGTCTTATTCCTATCCTCCCTAGCACCAGCAATGGAGCTCCCACCATTTTTTTTGGTAATATATCCTCACTATAGCTAGTGGAGTCCTCTTGTTTGCTATTTCCTGTACTATTTCTAGTTTGCAATATTGGTTTTATCTTATCTTTGACTACACTTGTTTCCCCACTACGGTTCCTGTCCCCTATGAGGTCATTTATATGTATTCCTTCCTGCGTATAATTCCCGACTACCTGGACAAAATCTCCAGCTTCACCATTACTGTCTCCCAGGACAGCACCTCCAGCTTCACCATTACTGTCTCCCAGGACAGCACCTCCAGCTTCACCCTTACTGTCTCCCAGGACAGCACCTCCAGCTTCACCATTACTGTCTCCCAGGACAGCCCCTCCAGCTTCACCATTACTGTCTCCCAGGACAGCACATCCAGCTTCACCATTACTGTCTCCCAGGACAGCACCTCCAGCTTCACCATTACTGTCTCCCAGGACAGCACCTCCGGCTTCACCATTACTGTCTCCCAGGACAGCACTATCAGCTCCATATTTACTGACTACCAGGACATCACCTCCAGCCTTACAGTTTCTGGCTACATGGCCAGTATCAAGGGCAGTACCATTCAGCCCAGACTTTTTATGTTCCCATCTGTTGTAGAAAGCTTCCAGGTGTTCTATGAAAGCAGCTTTGATGTTATCCTCTTTTAATACCCTTGTGATTTTAGCCCACAGATTTTCCTCATTTGGGCATACCCAAAAACACTTCCCTGTTTTAATACTGCACAAGGGGCGTGACACCAATTTCCACAAAAATGACAATTTATCCATGTGGAAGCCCGTTTGTTTGATTGACTGCAGACTATACAGAGCTTCAAAATGATTTGAGTGGTTGATTTACTGTAATTCTACTAGCAACCTCTTGAATGCTCTATTAATAACCTCCTTAAATGAAGCTCTAGCTATTTGTATTTCTATTTCTAACTAATTGGACAGCTTACCGTGTACGTTCCTGATTTATATTTATTGTTTGTGTTTGATAAGGGCGCCTACAACCCCATCCATTTACAGTCTGCTTTATTGTCCAATGAATCCGTTTGAAACCAGTCAAGGGTTCGGACCATCAAGGGTTCGGAGCAGTCGAGGGTTCGGACCAGTCGATCTGATCTGATCAGTCGGTCACTTATTGAAAACATACTAGTCGGTGATTTGGGTTAACACATGAAGGATCTACTTGAAATTATCTACCCGAGTAATATGTGATTTGATTGATACAAAAGTATAACTTGCATGTTGAAGAGCCGGTGATTTCTGGCAGCTCCTACAGTGACGAACGGTCGACCTCAACCCTTGTTTATCAATCGCTGTATCTAGCTTTTCTAGTTTTTTTTTCCGTCTCCACCACAATAAATGCTATATTATCACTATAGTTGACTGGTGGAAATTTTGGAGGAAGGACGCTTTTTCTGTAGTAATAATTGCTTCTCGTTGTGTATATTGCGACCGCTGGTAACTACAGGTTATATGAAATTCAAAGTATATGTCTGGTATTTCAAGAAAAAAGAAACTAATGAAAGTCACTCCACTCCACTAAGTACCATTATAATACTGGTTAGTTGCTACTACAACACTGTATTCTGCTCTTCACTGGTATCACTGGATTATATGCGAGTACACTAGCAAGCCAGGAAGATTATTAAAACAGCTGACCTGTGGTAAGTTTCTGGCGACTTCTGGCACCTGCCTCTATAGGCTTATCACTTCATTTACAAATTCACCTGTTTTCAAATGACACTTTAGCCTTTATCATCAATATACTAGGGAGCCACTGTAGTATACACTATACACTATGTATACACAATGTTATCAGGGAGACTTTCTTTCCTCTGACAAAGAAAAGTTCTGTTATTATTATTTTGCACACGGAACACAGGCCTGTGATTCCCCTCTGGCAGTAAACTCTGCTAGGTAGTGCACACTAATTCACCTTTTTTGACTCAGTATATAATGTTTTCTGCCCAAGATTGGTTCCAGGCGCTAGAGGGATGTATTGTATAGGACTGATGGCACAAATTAAAGTTCTAGCACATAAGAGCGACCGTGTAAACACGAGAAAACCCGGAGCACAACGAGGCACGCGGCACTAGACAATAGAAACGGGAACTACAGACGAACTTAGTATGTTTATTGAGGAGTCGGACTAACTCCCGGGGAATCAGCTCATTAGGAAACTGACGAGTGGTGAAGAAAGTGATTCCAGGTATCCCAGATGGGGGACAGTCAAACATCAGCCGGGCAGGGGAAGTCGTTGCTTTGACAATGTTTAGGGGTTAGTGGGAAAAACGAGGGCGTGCTTGTGTCTTGAAAAGATGTGGTGGCATCGATGCTCCCCGCCCCCCCAAAAGACCCGGGGGGTTTAACAAACAGCCCCGTGGGGGTGGGGGAGGCCGGGAACCCCAGGGAAATTTTCTACGCCCCCAAAGGGGATGATTAATCTTTTCCCGGGGTGCCTTTGGGGGGGAACCCATTTTCGGGCACGAGAATTCTGATGGTTTAAAAAGGACTTGATTGGGGCAGATTCCCGGGGCCCCTGGGCCGAGTCTGGCAATGGTTGCCGGGTTGCCTTTAAAAAGGTTGGAACCTTTAAGGTGGACCAAAGGGGGGAAATCCCGTTGGAATTTTAAGGTCCCCCTAGAAAAGAGCCCCCCCAGGCCCCCATGAGGAGGTTATTTAAAACCAGCTCAGCTTAGGGGAAAAAAGGGCGTGGGCGGGAGTGATTAAAAAAGGGGGAGGGTTGTGCACAGGGGGGGGGGGGGGTCCCCCGGTGGGAAACAGTGCATTTGGGAAAAAAAACAGAAGCAGCAAAAAATGTAACAGACAGGACCAGAGACATAGGGGAAAACCCCCCTTTCTGAATCTTTTAAATGGGCTAACTAAAAAAACGTGAATGGCCTTAGAGGGTGACGGGAAAAGGTATGGTTTTTAGGGTGTTTGCGGTTTTTTTTAACATTGATGTGTTTTTATTCAAGAAACAAAATTTTTTAAATGTGGGGAGAGAGTTTTAGACTGAAAAGGTTTTTTGGATGTATGGGTGGTAGTTCAGGGAACTTAAAGGGGGGGGGGCAGTGGCAGTGAGGAGTCCAGCCCATTCCATGTGCTCAAGTGGGAAGAGGGGGGGAGGAGGAGGGTGGTGAGGGTGGAGGGATATGGGGCGAGATTAGAGTGTGTTTTCTGGGATATATATGCCGGCAGATAGTAACATACGGGTAAAGGTGAATTTTGTAAGGGAGGTTTTGCTTTTCTACATGCGGGTTTACCCATGGTTTTCTATAATAGGTGGGGATTGGAACTGTGTAATCAGAATAAGATGTGGAGCCGAGAGGGGCAGGGTGTGTGCTTGGGGTATTGAGGATTTGTTGAGGATGCAGGGGTTTATGACATAGTCAGGGCGATGGGTGGAGAGTAGAGCACACGTTTATGCGAGGGGTTATGCTGCCAGGTTGGATCGTATATATATATAACTCGAGATATAACAGTAGAACGTGTAATGACGATAGATTTAGGTTTTTCGGACCATCGTGCTATTTTGGCAGAGATGGCATGGAAGGGATGGTTCGTAGGTATGTGGGTTATTGGAAAATGAATATGAGGCTACTTCAGGGGAGGGGAGGGGTTGTTTTTTAGGGAATGGTGAGGCAACTCTGGGAGGTTCGCAACAAAGAGGAGGATGTCTTGGAATGGTGGGAGAAGCACGCTAAATTGGTATTATCAGCAAAAGAGGGGGATGGGGCAGGTGGAGGTTTTTTTTAAACAGAAATTTTTTTGAGGGGCAGCTAAATGATTGTTATGAAGGGGGGGGGGGGCTAAAACATGGAGAAAAAAGGGTTTTTTTAAGGGAAGAAAAAGGAATATACAAAATTTTTTCTTTTTTGGATGCAACTGGAGGGAAGGTTTAGGGGGGTTCAAATGCGGTGAAAAACCTCAGGAGGGTTTTTTGAGGAAAATTTAGGAATAGGAAAACAGATAAACCACGTTTAAAGGGGATTAAGGGTGGAAAGGGGTGGGGGGAAAAAGGGGGTGGGGCAGGTAACATAGAACCACCCGAGGGAAAATGAGGAATTATACGATTTTTGGTTTAGGGAGAATTTTAAGCAGGGGAGGGAGGAGGGGGGGGAGGGGGGGAAATTCTAGGAAAAGGGAAATTGGGGGTATTTTGGGGGGAGGGAAAAGAGCGGTAATAGAGGGTAGGATCATGGGGAAAGGTGGAGGGGCCCGGTAATGGTTTTAAAAGGGGGGAAGAACGCCGGCTTTTAAAAAACCCTTAATGATTTTCTATATTACACTTTGGGATTGTATAAAAATTTGCCAAATCTGTGTTTAATTGTAAAAAGGGAAAGGGGAGTTTTTGGGGGAATCGCAGGCACGGGGGTAGTTGTTTTGGCCCTATAAGGGGGGGGGGGGGAAGACCTTGGGGGGTTTTTAAGGCGACTCCCCCCATTTGTTTTATTAAAAGTTTTGAAAAGGGTTTTTGGGTTAATCATATAAAAAAGGGAACTTGACAGATCCTACATAGAGGACAGTGGGGGGATTCCGGGTCGAAGTATCCCGTAGGGCATGGAAAAAATTTAAAGGATTTTGTGAGGTAACAAGGGGGGGGGATTTTGGGGGAATGTTTGGGAACAGGTTTTTTTGACAGTGTAAAGATAAACATATTTTTTTAAAGTATTTAAAAAAACCCGGGTTTTTGGGAGGGGAATTTGTGCACTGGGTACTACTCTGTAATCCCTGAAATGGTCAGGGAGAAGGTTAATGGGAATTTAGGGTTGCTATTTTGAAATTTGGGGGGATTTTTTTTGGCGCGGGGTTTCCCCCCTTGTCAAAAATTTCCTCTTTCCCTGCATGCGGAAACCCTTTTTATGGGCTTTATGGGGAAAGGATGTGGGAACGGGGAAGGTGGGTCCGGGAAATGTGGTATTGTGGGGTATGTGGATGACACCACATTTTGGGGGGAAGGGGAAATAGGATTGGGAAAAGGGGACGATAATAGAGTTTTTTTGGGGGGGCGACGGGGATGAGGGTTTAATGGAGAAAAGGGAAAAAGTTTTTTTTAGAATAGGCCGTGGGGGGGGTTTTTTGGGGGGAACTTATGGGGGAATTTTAGGGGATAAATTAAAATATGGGGTTTGTGTATATGGCAGATGCGGGGGAAGGCGCAGAGAAAAAAATTTCCCAAAAGGGAATTGTGAGTAACGAGGGGTTGGGATGGCTGGGGGGGAGGACGGGGGGTTTTTAAAAATTGCACAGGGGTTGGGGGTATTAACACACTTGTGAACAGAAAATGGGGGCATGGCAGAATTACAGGGGCCCCCCTTTAAATAAGAACTTTTTTAAATTCCAGAAGTATTTTTCGGGGTGCCAGACTGACCAAAATTTTCCCCCAATAAGGAATATTTGAAGTAGATTAGTCCTTTTTCCGACCCTAAACCCATCCACTAAAAACGCATTTTAACAAAAATTTACACTTACATAATTGGTCGCTTTTGGGAGGTGATCGAAGAAACCCGGGGGTCCCCATGTATATCCCCTGAGGTCGTGTGAAAAATTCAGGAACTAAGAGGGGGGTTTTTTGAGGATTGTGGAGTTATGGGAAGCCAGGGCTAGGGGAAGGAGGTGGTGAGAGGGGCGTGCGGCAGGGGGGCGATCTTATACCTTTTGGGAAAACACGAGGGGAAGGTGGGTGTATGTGAAGCAGGGGAAACTTGGGGGGTTGGGGGGGGGAAGGGGTAGAAGGGTGGGAAGGTCATGGAGGTTTGGGGGCGAAAGGGTTTAAAGGGGGAAAGGGCCCACTACTTAGGGGAAATATTTTTGGTGAAATTTTTTGGAAAGAAAAGGGAAACAAAAAATAAGGGTAATGGGGCTTGGGGGGACAGGGGGCGGGGTAAAGGGGATACAGGATAGATCCCATACCTGTTTGGTAGGATTGGGGGGGCATTTGGGAAATTTTCGGAAGATAAATTTAAAAGCCAAGGGTTCGTGAAGGGGTTTTAAAATTTTTCTTTATGGAATTCAAAGCTACAAGGCCCACGCTAAAATAAAGGGGTTATTAGGTGCGGGGCACTTTTTTGCATTGGGGGGAAAAAGGGGAAGGGCTTTTCTGCTGAATTTTTTTGTGAAAATTTGGGTTTTTTTAAAAAAGGACAGGGTTAGCGGGGGTCCTAGTTAGGGGGGGGGGAGGGGGGAAAGAAACATTTCGTTTGAGAGCTTTGCATTTTGATGTGGAGGGGTTTTTTCCCAAAGGGGAACATTCGGGGGGCATGATGTATGAAAGGTGGCAGTTTTTTTGGTATGTGTCTTGGTGCTGGGGGAAAGGTGCAGGGTGAATGGGGGTTTTGGGCGCTGGGGGCGGAGTGTGTATCGTACAGTATCCCGGAAATAGGCTCCCTATTTTGGGGGGGTTTGGGGTTTAAATTTTTTTTTTTTCCCTTTGGGGGTTTATCGAAAGTTTTTGACGGGTAGGTGTAATTTTGGGGTTGGGGTGAAATTTTAGAGCGGGATTGGGTTTTTTCTCCCAAACGGGGCATTTTGTTCCGTTTTGGATTAGTGGGGGAAGTTTTTTTAGTTTAATATTTTTAATTTTTCCACCCCATACCCACCGTGGCGGTAGTCCCCCCAAATACCCATTTTTTGGGGGCCGGTAGTCCCCCCCCATACCCATCCTGGGGGCGGTATTTCCACCCCAAAACCCATCCTGTGGGCAGAGTCCCCTCCCAACCCATCCTGTGGGGGGTTACCCCACCCCAAACCCCATCCTGGGGGCATTATCACCCCAACCCAAATCCTTGGGGGCCATATCCCCCCATCCCCAAACCGGGGGTTTGGTAGCCCAACCCCCAAAACCCCAATCCTGGGGGCAGTATTTCACCCCATACCCATCCTGTGGGGGGTAGTCACCCCATCCCATCCTGTGGGAAAGTAGCCCACCCCCCCAAATACCCACCCTGTGGGGGGAAATCCCCCCCCTTTAACCCATCCTGGGGGCGAGCCCACCCCAAATCCCCCATCCTGTGGGCAGTATCACCCCATCCCCCCATCCGGGTGGCGGAAGTCACCCCATCCCACCCCCTTGGGGGGTAGTCCCCCCCCATCCCCAAACCTGGGGGCGGGTATTTAAAAACCCCATACCCACCCTGTGGGGTAGTCAAAAGTTTTACAGAGGTAAAATAATGGGCCGGGACTGGCCTAAATTTTTTGATAGCTGAGCAATTTTTACAGAGGTAATAAAATTCAAAATTTAAAAAGGGTAATAAAACTCACAATTTAAAAAGAATGAACCCCCGGGTTAGGTCAATTCACAACATGAAAAGTTAAAAAAGGGTATTTCCCCGTTACAAAAGGAAACAAAATTTGGGCCGGGGAAACGGGGCCCCAAATTTTTTGATGGCTGAACTAGGTACAAGGTAATGAACTCCCAAATTACAAAGGAATAAAAGCGTGGGGGAGGAGCAGTTATTTTATTTTTAAAAATGTTTTATCACCCATCCCCATCCTGTGGGGGGTTTGTCAAAAGATTACAGGGGGTTTACATAATTGTCCAGGACTGGCCCTCCAAATTTTTTTTAAATCCCCAATTTTACAAAGGTAATGAACCAAAAATTTAAAAAGGGGTTTGAACTCACAATTTACAAAGGTAATAAACTCACAATTTTACAAAGGTAAATGAACTCACAATTTACAAAGTAATGAACCCAGGGAAGCGGGTCACAATAAAGGACAATTTACAAAGGTTTTTTTACAGTTTTACAGAGGTACAAAAGGGGTTCCAGGTCGGGGCCCCCAAATTTTTTTAAATAGCTGAACTGGTAAAAAAGTAGGGGAGAAATTTGGGAGTAAAGTCGTTGGGAAATAAAGGGGGGGCGTGGGGGGTTAACGGGTGACTTTTTTGGTTTTCCTGATCGCCGGGCTGGGGCACGTAAATTTTTGCTGCAGCCACCATAACGCCCTGGTTGATCGGGCTCTTTGACCCCACCGGGAAAGCCGGGTTTCACAGCCCGGGGCCGCGGGCTTTTCCCCCGGAACCTCTCCAGAAAACTCCCGGTAAACTCCAGACTCAGGTAAAAAATTTGAGCAGAAGGGAACGTGATTTTGGGTTTTTTTTAAACAGGCAGGTGTCGGGGATGGCAGGGGGGTTTTTCTAAAGTGTCTTGTGCCAGGTTTTTTTTTGTTAATGTTTGGGAGAAAGAAATTTAAACCTTTAAAAGTTTTATTGGGAGCCATAAGTTTATTTTGTAACTTAGGGCTGACGAGTAAGTCTAAATATTGCCCTGGAACATTGTTAAAAATATAAATATTTTGTTAAACCCTAAAATAAAAAAAAAAGGGGGAAAAAGTATTAGGGGTGTGAGTACAATTTCTAGTGTACTTTTTCCCCATATTATTTGGGTTTTCTTCACTTTGTCAAATAATTACTATCTATATTTTTTGTTATAAGTTATTTTTTAAAGTTCTTATTTTAAACTTTGTAAGTGAACAAAGAAAAAAAGTTGTGACGCTAGTCAAGTGGCTTTTAAATCTTGCACGGGGGAAAAAGGGGAAAAAGGGGAAATTTTTAATTAGTTTGGATCTAACGAAACGTCATTGGAGGGAAGCCCACTGTATTTTTTTTTTATATTTTTTTTAAAAACTTTACAGTTTAAATTTATTAAATAAAGATTAAAATGGGTACATAGGATCCTCAACCCTTTCACAACATACACAACAACCCCAACAAAACATACACTAAAAATTCCAAAAACATCCCACAAACCCAATCCTAAAACAACATACACTAAAAAATCCTACCCCAACATACATTTAACAATCCTACACAACATACACTAAAAAACCTTACACAACATACACTAACAACCAAACACAACAAACACAAACAATCCTACACAACATACACTAAAAATCCTACAAACATAAAACTAAAAATTCCTACACAACATACACTAAAAATCCTACACAACATACACTAACAATCCTACAAAACCAACACTAAAAATCCTACCCCAAACATACACTAACAACCCTACACAACATACACAACCCAACCTACACAACATAAAACTAAAAATTCCAAACACACCAACACTAACAATCCTACACAACATACACTAACAATCCACAAAAAAATACACAAACCCAATTTCCTAACAAACTACACTAACAATCCTAAAACAACAAAACACTAACAACCCCAAACAACAAAACACTAACAATCCACACAACATACAAAACAATCCTACACAAATACACTAAAAAACCTTTAAAAAACAAAAACTAACAATCCTACACAAACATACACAAACAATCCACACAACATACACTAACAACCAACAACAAACACAACAACCCTTTACAAAACATACACTAACAATCCACAAAAACATACACAAAAAACCCTAAAACAACATACACTAAAAAATCCTACACAACATACACTAACAACCCTACAAAAACATACACAACAACCTAAAACAACAACACAACAATCCAACACAAACATCCACAACAATCCTACACAAATACACAACAATCCTAAAACAACATACACTAACAATCCTACACAACATACACTAACAATCCTAAACAACATACCTAACAATCCTCACAACATAAAAAAAACAACCCTAAACAACATAACAACAATCCAACACAACAACACTAAAAATCCTACCAACATACACAACCCAATCCTACACAACAAAACACTAACAATCCTACACAACATACACTAACAATCCTAAACAACAACACAAAAATTTCCTACAAAACATACACTAAAAAACCTACACAACAAAACCAAACCAATTTTTAAACAACACTTTGGGAAAAATTGACAAAAAAAAGGGTTTTACCCATTTACCACAAAAAAATTTTCCATATAACATACATTTTAAATGTAAACAATAATTTTAAAAAACTTTTTAAAATATAAACAAAATTAAACCTTTTAAAATTGTATAGTTAACATAAATGACTGACATTGAAAAAGGGTTTAAACAACCTTCACTTTAGTTTAATCAGAGTAATGACCAACATCCCAACCCTCAGTTAAAAACAAGTAAAACCCCTTTTTCCCAAATTAACCCCAAAAACAAAAGACTTCCCTTTCCAAAAAAATACAAACGTGCCTCACTACAATCCCCCCCTTTAAAAAAAAATGAAAACCCTAAGCCTAAACTTTTTATACTAAAATAAAAAATTAATAAATATTAAAAATTTTAATACAGCCTTTTTCCACCGGCTGGAACATTATATAAATAAGAGACTAAACCATACTCTCCCATTAAAAAATTTTAAAAACGAGGCTTTAAACAAATTTATGGAAGTCTTTAAAAGCTTTTCCATCTCTCATCAAAATGGATAGCACATTATATAATGCTAAAAAAAAAGTCAGTACACTAGCTAAAACCCCCCAAAACTAAACACAAAAAAACATAATTTAAATAACCCCTCATTGCGAATACGATATCGCACATGAAATATGGGCCCCCTAAAGGGTATAAAAAACCCACTCTACAGAACCCCAAAAACTCATCAAGGGGCTTTCAAAACCCATAATTTTGACACCCTTCCAAAAATAATTTCATTTTAAATTTTTTTTTTATTTTTTTTAAATTTTGTTTCAAACCCTCCCAAATTAAAAAAAAAATACAGATAAGGCATTTTTGGGCCCAAAACCACTTAAAATAAAGCATAGCATTACGGGGTGGCTTTAAAAAAAAAAAATTAAATTTAAATAAGCAATGATGAAATCAGTGATAAAACATTTAAAGTAAAAAATTACTAAAAAGCACAAGTGAGTATTACAAAGACCGGGCCCTTAAAAATTCTGTTTTGGTTTGTGAAGAAGGTCATTGGGCACCCTGACACATCAAACCAGAATTCTCCATTTTTGTTACTAAAGTAATTACTTATATCACCTTGCTTTCCCGGCCCACTTTTCCTGCTACATAAAACCCCTTTTGCCACACATCTACACCTTTATAAACCCCACCTACACCCCTTTCTCCCCACCCCTCCCCAGGAGGCGGGGCCCCTTCTCGTATGTAGTCCCCCAAAAACCCCCCCCCCCCCCCCTTTCTTTACTCAAACCCAAGTCCCTAGATTATGAGAAACCCTAACGTTAACATTCTAAACCCTTTCCCAAAAATTCTTCTCAACCCCCCACCTCCCCCAAAACCCTTTCTCTAATTTCGACCCCACTACGATAAACCTTAACCCCTAGCCCCCCCCTCCACACCTCACAATCCCCCCCCCCCCCCTCATCAAACCCCCGATATTTTTATAAAATATATAACCAAAACCCTTTTTTAATCCAAACCTTATAAAAACTCCCCATCGAAAACCCCCCCACCCTCTAGGCCCTTTGTGCAAAGGGAGAACCGACACCCCCCCCGGCCCCCCCCCCCCCGAACAACCCCACTACCAAAACCAACACCCCCCCCGTCCCCCCCCAAAAAATAAATGCATGGAACCCATCCCTTCTCCCCCACAGATTCCCCCCTTCCCCCACATTTTTTCCCTTTCCCCCACGGTAAATATGCCATGCAAAAAACGATATGTTTTCCCCCCTTAAAACCCCAGGCTTTAAAATTCAACCCTTTCTTTTAAACCCAAACCAAAAAACCTTCCATGCGTACTGGGGGAACAATTTCCCCCAACTGGGACAAAAAATCCCCGGGCCAAGCAGGGCCCCACACAAAAAACCCCCACTCGAATTTTCCTTGGGGCCTAAAAACCAAAATCAAAGCCCTCAAAAAAGTTTTTACATTCCCTCAACTCCACACCACCCAAACAGCTTACCCAAACCCATCAATACCCTTTTTCCCCCGCGCCCTCCCTCCCCACCTTCGCGCAAAAAAACCCCCCATTTAAAAAAACACACATTAATCCTCCTTCCAGATCCCTCAACCCCACCCAACCCCCTGGCGCAAAGGAAAAAATTTCAAACCCCTCTCCTCAGCCAACGCACCTTGAACCCCCACAAAAAGTTAAACACCATTCAAATTTCCCCAGTCGCCGTCCCCGTTAATGGGAAAAAACGGCTGCTACGTGCCAAAACCCCTTAAAATACAATAATACATTTAAAACATCACTCGTTTTCACCCAATCAGAAAGATGAGGGCGCAAAGCACCCAACGCCCCTGAAACCTTTCCCCTTAAACTATTCGAGTTTTTTTCTCGACACAAACCAAGTCAAACCTTTAGGGATACCACAAATTTTTAAAAAAACACCGTTAGTTTTTTTCCCCAAAGTTAATTCCCCCCCCCTCCACCCATCACCCAACCCCTGGGTCAATTTACTTCTCTCTATTTTCCTGCATCCCGTTGCCCTTTCCGAACTGTTGCCCCAACATCATCCCCAAAACACCCAAAAAAGCCATCCCCTCTCGAACGAAGGGCTGTTTTATCGTCCCAGTAATTTCCCATTTTTCCCGGGCCCCCCTTTCCCGACCCCCCGGGGGCCCCCTTTCCTCCACTCTTTTCACAAAGCCAACATTCAAACCCCTAAGAAGGGGGGGGGGGGTTTTGAATTTCAAAGCAAACAACAAATTTTTTTTTTTTGGGGCAAAAGGGGGGCAACCCCCCGCCCCAAATCCCTCTAAACCCCTTACAATCTCCCTTTCCCCCCAAACAAACCTTAAACCGTACCCTCATCTTGGGTCCATTGTACAATGTGGTTAAACCCCAAATTAAATATTTTTTCCTCATAACCCCCCCTAAGTATAGCTCCCCAAAAATCCCCCTTTCCAACCCCGTATAGGCCCCCCTGCCAGTCCCAAAGCCAACAACGCCCCCCCTTTTTTCCCCCCCCCCTTTTTTCTCCACAAAACTTCTCAGGATTTTCCCTGACCTCAAACATCGCCCCTTCCGGGGAAACCTACGCTTTTCGAAACCACTCTCCCTACCCCCACATTTTGGGAAACCGATTTTTTTCCCAAGAATTTAAACGAACAACTTATAACACACATAAAAAGAGATATGGCAAAGGTACTCCTTGAGGGTGTGCCCCCCTTACCCTTCTGGGCCAATACTACAACCTGTTGCCCTTTCTTTTCCCCCATTTTACAACCCTTCTCCTTCTCTGATTTTAAAAAACCAAACCCCTGAAAACCCCCTTAAAAACCCCCCCCCAAAGTTGGGGATAAAATTCAGCCGGGAAATGTCTATTCCCGGTGGGTTTTTCCCTTCCCATTCCCCTTAAAAACCCAAATCTATTTCCCCCTTCCCTTATTAAACCCCCCCCAAAAACCTTTCCTTTAATCACTATTCCCTTTAAAATTAAAACGCACATACTCACACACCTTTTTTTAAATCCACATTTCCCCCCCTTCCCCCTTTTCCAATACCCTTCATACCATTTTTCCGCATAAAGAAACATTCCTTTCGTATTATAACTCCCCGGGCCCATTCTATAACCCCCCACCCCTCTCATGAAACCCCTAACCTCGGAAAAAGCTGAACCTGCTTTTCTTTTTTTTTGACATCGCAACACACAAAGCCGATGGTTTTGCTCCCCAAACTCCCCCTAACCCCCCGCCTCACCCCCTTAAACCCCTTGTAACCTCTCTTTTTTTTAACTCCCTCCCGTCTCCCCTTTTAAACCCCAAAAATTTTTATCCCAAAGGGTAGTTGGGCCCCCCCCGCCTCCTTCCCCCTAACAAACCCCTTAACCTGTTTCCCCAAAAATAATTTGAAAGCCCATATATTTTAAAAACCCTTTATACGTTTTCCCACCCCCCAAAATATTTCCTAACCTTTTTCCCTTGGGTACACAACCCACCATTTCACGACATCTTTCCCCCTCCCTGTGCCCCCTTGCTAAACCCTTTCCCTAGGACAAAAATCCCTCTAACCCCCCCTCATCACCCCAATGCCTTATATTTTTAAATTTTCCAGTAACTCCGGGATATTTTCCCCAAGCGCCTCCCCCCCAACCTCCCCCCAACACTGCTCCATGATCCCCACCATGCTTCTTCAAAAATTTTTGAAAACTCTCACTACAACCCCATGAAAAAAGATACACCTATTTTAACCTCGCTGCAAAAACCCCCCCCCTAACCCAAAGTATGCTCTGTTTCCCCAAACCCCCCCCCCCTCGAATTTGTCCCTTAACCAATAACCCCCCAATAAAACTCGGGGGTTTGGGCCCCCGACCCCATAACCAGCCCCCCCCTTTGTTCCCAACCCCTCACCCTCCTAATGCAGTTCCAATCCCTCCTACATTGGGACCCCCCCGGGAAAGCATGGAAAAAAACACAAGGTCCCCCCACCACAAACCCTGCTTCACCGGGTTTGTTTTTTCCCCTGCAGGCGCCAAAAAACCTAATTTAAACCCAAAGTTTTCCCCCTCCACAAACCACAAAGCTTTAAAACCCTTCCCCCCCCCCCCCCCACTTCTCCAAAAAAAAATGGGGTTGCCTCCCAATTAAAAAAAACCCCCCCTTTCCCTTTTAAAAAAGGGGAATGGGAGGGGTTTCCAAACCCGAAACCCTTCCATCTCCAAACCCTAACCCCCCCCCTAAAAATTTTTTCTCCTGAAGGAGCCCCAACCCACTTTTAAATTTTTTTCCCGAAAACCCTTCGAAACCATTCTCTCTTTTTCACTATTAAAACAAACCAAATTTAAAGTTTAGTGTCAACCCGGAAAGGCCCCATTTAAAATTTCCACCCCTGCCCTTTCCTCTCTTCACTCTTCGATGGGCACCAAAATGTGTTGGGGCCACTTTCACCTGCCCCACTCCCCTCCCCTCCCCCCCCCTTTCCCTTTTGGTGCCCCGTCATGGCCACCATTTCCCAAACCCTTTTGCCCATATTTTCTTCCCTCCATTGCGCTGGGTTTTGGGGCATTTAACTGAATTTCCCATGCAGCGGCTTTCCTTTTTGGCCAGGGGCATCCCTAGGCTTTGGGCTGGGGATCCCCCCACAATTACCCCGGGCCCCCACTGTTTCAACCGGGGGCAATGGGTCCGGGGGACACCTCAGTCACCTTCCCCCTTCACCTTTCCCCTCGTCCCAAAAATTCGTTGTTGATGCCAACCCACAACCATCACCTCGTCCCTTCCCCACCCCCTTTTCCAGGAGCAGCCCCCTCCCCCGGGCATTGACAAGCTTCCCGAACCTCGGCTAATTCCTCCTCAATTTTTCCCAAAACCCTTTCCCCCGTACTTTTTGCTCAAAACCCCATCCCTGGAATGTGGGCTGGGCCCGGAAAATGTCAAAAGGGGGGTCACCCCCTTTTTTTCCCCCAGACTTTTGCGCCTCATCCCCTATCCGCTCCATAGACGGGCCAAAGCCCCCCCCTTTACGTCGTTGGGGGAACAAAACCCCCTTCCCCCGGTTAAAAAGCGGATGTCCCCTGGGGCCCCTGGGCCCGGGGCTCGTTGCCCCTTCCCACACTCCGCCCGAAGTGATCAATTCCCCCCCATAGTCGGCATGTACGCCTTTGCCCCGCGTATTTACACCATGAACCCTTTTCCTGAAATTTTTTCCCCTTTTGGTACACTAAGACGGAAGGGGTGTCGAAAAGTCCCTTTTTAGGTTTAAATTTCCCTCCCGGGATACCTGTGTTGGCACCCACAAACCCCCAACCCCGCTTCCAAAAAACATTTTCCCTAATTTCCCCAAAAACTTTCTGATATCTGTCTCATCAGCCTCAAGGGGGCATTAAAAAACAATTTAAAAACCATTTATAGGTATAGGTTTTTGGGGGGGGCAGCCCAAACCCCCCAGGGAAATAAATACCGTCCCGCCAGATGACTTTTAAACAAAAAAAAAAAACCGGGAAAATGTTTTTCATGATGGAGGGTTTCGGTTTCCTTTTTTTGTCTCAAAACAACGGGGTTTGATAACAGGATAATTGCTAATCCCACTTACACTTTGGTCACCCTTCACGACCGCAATGGGATATATATAATATACATCTAGGTTTTTTCCCCTTTTTCCCAAAAAGCTCTTTTTCTTCTTTTTTTCTTCTATTGTCCATGGGGGAAAAAGGAAAAGAAAACTTTCCTCCCTAACCAGTGGGGTTTGTATGAGGCGAAAATAAAAAGCCGGGGGCCAAAGGGTAGTAACCCCTTCTCCTGTAGACATTTTCTAAAAAAGAGAAAAAAGAAAAAACTTTATAAAAAATGGAAGTTAAAAAGTCGTGGAAAGAAAGGGGGATGACAAAAAAACCGATATTGCTGATGTTTTGAAAGAAAAAAAGTTGGATTTCCGGGGCCCAAACGAAACAAAACTGAAGGGGGGTAGGGAAATTTTTAGTGAGGGGGAAAAAAATGGGGTTAAAAACTGGAGTATCAGAGGAGTTAGAGCAAAGGAAGGGGTAGCAGTAATTTAAAAAGAATCATTATGGAAGGGGAAAAGGGGAATATGAATGTGTAAAATTTAAGAAATTTTGTTGGGTTAAAGTAAAGGTTGGAAAAGCGAGGAAATGGTCAAAATAAACTGTATGCACCTGGAGAAGAGAGGAATGCAGAGGAGAGAAAATTTTTTGGAAAATGTTAAAATGAATTTTTTAGGAGCCTTTTAACCAAATTAGAGAAATAATTGTGTAGGGGAACCCAATGCTAAAGTAGGAGAAACTTATTAAGGGGAGGGGTGGGTATGTAAGTTTTGGGGGGGCCAGTTTTAAATATAAAAAGGGAGCCCTTGAAAGGGCCCTTTTTATAAAAGGGGTTTTTGTTTTTTGGTAATAAAATATTTTAAAAAAAGAGGGTAAATAAGTATAAAAAAATATGATGTTAAAGGGGGAAATGACAGAAATTTGTTGGATTATTTTAAATTTGGGAAAATAAAAGCTGTTGAGAAACTTTAGGATGTACATGTTTTTTGAGGGGGCCCCAGATATATCAGATCACTTCTAGTTGTAGTACAAATGAGAGTAAAAGGTAGATGGATACAAGGGGAAAAAAAGCCAGGGGAAAAGAAGGTGAAGGTTTAAAAAACTAAAAGGGAGGCAGTTTTGGGGAAGATATAAAAAGCTATTGGAAGGTAGATGGGCTAATGAGAGCATAGGCAATGGGGTTTGGGAGAAGAGGGATGGGGGAGGGTTAAAAAAGTTGTTTTTAAGTGTTTAGCAGAATTTTTGGGTTTTCGGAAAAATGGGGGGCAGGAGGGGAAAAGGGGGCGTTTTGGGGGGGGGTGATGATTAAAAAGAGTAGTAAGGGAAAAAAAAATTAAACATAAAAAAAGTTTTTTACAAAGTAGAAGTGATCAAGGGGGGAAAGTAAATGGAGAAAAAAGGGAGGTTAAAGAGGGGGTGAAGCAAGGGAAAAAGAGAGCAAATGAAGAAGGGGGGAGATGTTATCAAAAAAATTTTGTTGAAAATAAGAAAAAGTTTTGGGGGTGAGATTTTAACCCAATTTTAAAAAAGCCTAGAGAACCAAAAGGATTTTTCCCTTAAAAATAGGGGAGGAAGTTTTTTAAATGGAAAAGTTTTGAGGTATTGGGAAAATGGAGGGAAAAAATTTTTAGGGAAATTTTTAAAAGTTATGAAGATAGAGAAGCTGTGATTTCGGTATAGGGGGAAGGGGAAAAACATCTTGTAGGAGTGAGAAAGCCAGTTGTTTAGTTGGGGGGAAGTTTTTGGGGGCAGAAGGGGAAAATTTAAAGGGGGGAAGGCAGCCGGGGTTTTAAAGGGATAAAAATAAAAAATGTAAAAAACAGGGGGGGAATAGTTTTGGAGGGGGTTTGGGGGCAATTAAATTTAAAAAAATGAAAGGAAGGGGGTAAGGTACCTAGGGATTGGGAAAGAGCATGCATAGTTCCTTTGTATAAAGGCAAAGGGGACAAAAGAGAGTGCAAAAATTATAGGGGGATAAGTCTGTTGAGTATACCTGGTAAAGTGTATGGTAGAGTTATAATTGAAAGAATTAAGAGTAAGACGGAGAATAGGATAGCAGATGAACAAGGAGGCTTTAGGAAAGGTAGGGGGTGTGTGGACCAGGTGTTTACAGTGAAACATATAAGTGAACAGTATTTAGATAAGGCTAAAGAGGTCTTTGTGGCATTTATGGATTTGAAAAAGGCGTATGACAGGGTGGATAGGGGGCAATGTGGCAGATGTTGCAGGTGTATGGTGTAGGAGGTAGGTTACTGAAAGCAGTGAAGAGTTTTTACGAGGATAGTGAGGCTCAAGTTAGAGTATGTAGGAAAGAGGGAATTTTTTTCCCAGTAAAAGTAGGCCTTAGACAAGGATGTGTGATGTCACCGTGGTTGTTTAATATATTTATAGATGGGGTTGTAAGAGAAGTAAATGCGAGGGTCTTGGCAAGAGGCGTGGAGTTAAAAGATAAAGAATAACACACAAAGTAGGAGTTGTCACAGCTGCTCTTTGCTGATGACACTGTGCTCTTGGGAGATTCTGAAGACAAGTTGCAGAGATTGGTGGATGAATTTGGTAGGGTGTGCAAAAGAAGAAAATTAAAGGTGAATACAGGAAAGAGTAAGGTTATGAGGATAACAAAAAGATTAGGTGATGAAAGATTGAATATCAGATTGGAGGGAGAGAGTATGGAGGAGGTGAACGTATTCCGATATCTGGGAGTGGACGTGTCAGCAGATGGGTCTATGAAAGATGAGGTGAATCATAGAATTGATGAGGGAAAAAGAGTGAGTGGTGCACTTAGGAGTCTGTGGAGACAAAGAACTTTGTCCTTGGAGGCAAAGAGGGGAATGTATGAGAGTATAGTTTTACCAACGCTCTTATATGGGTGTGAAGCGTGGGTGATGAATGTTGCAGCGAGGAGAAAGCTGGAGGCAGTGGAGATGTCATGTCTGAGGGCAATGTGTGGTGTGAATATAATGCAGAGAATTCGTAGTTTGGAAGTTAGGAAGAGGTGCAGGATTACCAAAACTGTTGTCCAGACGGCTGAGGAAGGGTTGTTGAGGTGGTTCGGACATGTAGAGAGAATGGAGTGAAACATAATGACTTCAAGAGTGTATCAGTCTGTAGTGGAAGGAAGGCGGGGTAGGGGTCGGCCTAGGAAAGGTTGGAGGGAGGGGGTAAAGGAGGTTTTGTGTTCGAGGGGCTTGGACTTCCAGCAGAACTCCACACCTTGTACATGCACTCGTGCCTCGTTGTGCTCCCGGTTTTCTGGTGTTTTCACGGTCGCTCTTACGTGCTAGAACTTTAATTAGTGTCATCAATCCTATACGATACATCCCTCTAGCGTCTGGAACCAATCTTGGGCGGAAAACATTATATACTGAGAAAAAAAAAGGAGAATTGTGTGCACTACCTAGCAGAGTTTACTGCCAGAGGGGAATCATAGGCCTGTCCCGTGTGGAAAAATAATAATATTGAACTTTGTGTCAGAGGAAAGAAAGTCTCCCTGAAAGCATTGAGTATACATAGTGTATAGTGTATACTACAGTGGCTCCCTAGTATATTGATGATAAAGGCTAAAGTGTCATTTGAAAACAGGTGAATTTGTAAATGAAGTGATAAGCCTATAGAGGCAGGTGCCAGAAGTCGCCAGAAAATTACCACAGGTCAGCTGTTTTTAATAATCTTCCTGGCCTGCTAGTGTACTCGCATATAATCTAGTGATACCAGTGAATAGCAGAATACAGTGTTGTAGTAGCAACTAACCATATTATAATGGTACTTAGTGGAGTGGAGTGACTTTCATTAGTTTCTTTCTCTGAAATACCAGACGTTACTGTGAATTTCATATAACCTGTAGTTACCAGCGGTCGCAATATACACAACGAGAAGCAATTATTACTACAGAAAAAGCGCCCTTCCTCCAAAATTTGCACCAGTCAACTATAGTGATAATATAGCATTTATTGTGGTGGAGACGGAAAAAAAAAAATAGAGAAGCTAGATACAGCGATTGATAAACAAAGGTGGAGGCTCGACCGTTCGTCATTGTAGGAGTGCCAGCAGTCACCGGCTCTTCAACACGCAAGTTATACTTTTGTATCAATCAAATCACATATTACTCGGGTAGATAATTTCCAGTAGATCCTTCATGTGTTAGCTCAAATCACCGACCAGTATGGTTTAAATAAGTGACCCACTGATCAGATCAATAGACTGGTCCGAACCTTGACTGGTCCGAACCCTTGACTGGTCCGAACCCTTGACTGGTCCGAACCCTTGACTGGTCCGAACCTGGACTGGTTTCAAACGGTTTCGTTGTGCACCACCTAGCAGGTTATTAATAGAATATTCAAGAGGTTGCTAGTAGAATTGCAGTAAATCAACCATTCAAATCATTATGAAGCTGTGTGTAGTCTGTGGTCAGTCAAACAAACGGGCTTCCACATGCATAAATTGTCATTTCTGTGGAAATTGGTGTCACGCCCCTTGTGCAGATATCCAAGAACTAGCTACAAGCAGTATTAAAACAGGGAAGTGTTTTTGGGTATGCCCAAAATGAGATAAATCTGTGGACTAAAATCACAAGGGTATTAAAAGAGGTCAACATCAAAGCTGCTTTCATAGAAAACCTGGAAGCTTTCTACAACAGATTGGAACATAAAAAGTCCGGGCTGAATGGTACTGCCCTTGATACTGGCCATGTAGTCAGAAACTGTAAGGCTGGAGATGATGTCCTGGTAGTCAGTAAATGGGGGGCTGATAGTGCTGTCCTGGGAGACAGTAATGGGGAAGCTGGAGGTGCTGTCCTGGGAGACAGTAATGGTGAAGCCGGAGGTGCTGTCCTGGGAGACAGTAATGGTGAAGCTGGAGATGCTGTCCTGGGAGACAGTAATGGGGAAGCTGGAGATGCTGTCCTGGAGACAGTAATGGTGAAGCTGGAGATTTTGTCCAGGTAGTCGGGAATTATACGCAGGAAGGAATACATATGAATGACCTCATAGGGGACAGGAGCCATAGTAGGAAACAAGTGTAGTCAAAGATAAGATAAAACCAATATTGCAAACTAGAAATACCGCAGGAAATAGCAAACAAGAGGACTCCACTAGCAATAGTGAGGATATATTACCAAAAACAAATGGTGGAGCTCCATTGTTGGTGCTAGGGAGGATAGAAGTAAGACAGGAAACATGCACCAACAGGGAATACAGTCACAGAAACCCAAGGCAAACGGAAACCAAGCCTGTGCACATACTATGCACTCGGTATCTGCTGGCATGGGAAATCTGGAAAAACAGATGGGACGTGCAACTATGACCACCCTGGGAAAATGCCATGCCCATATGACAACAGGAAAATGCAAACTCCCTTCCTGTAAGCTTTTTCACCCTGAACTGTGTACCTCTTCAGTACAGGAAAGACTGTGCTATAACTTAAATTGCCAGGCATACCATCTAAAGGGGACAAAAAGATACAAAACATCCAGGCCATGGGAAAACCTGGTAGCCACAGCCACTCAAGAGGGAGAGGTTTTTTAGTGCCAGGAAGGAAAAAAAACTGGCAGGAAATGGCAGAAATCGTACACCAAATCCAGTCATTCCTGGAGTGGAACCACAGTCGATGGCCTCCACTCCAAGCCAACAGATACAGATACTAATGCCAGAAAAAAAAATCCCCCCCCAGTACCAACAATACCACCAGTCCGATAACATTCTTCTTTGCAAATATACAGGGTCTAAAGCCAGCAACAAACAACAAAATACCTTTCATCCGTGGACTGCTTGCAGAGGCAAAGGCAATGTTCGCGGCTTTCACTGAGACCCACATAAAGGATCACTTGGACAACGAAATATGGATCCCAGGTTACAACCTATACAGATGTGACAGAGTGAACAGGCAAAAGGGGGGGGGGTTGGCCTGTACATTGCAGAGTCACTTGTTTGCACAGAACTGCTAAATGCCTCAAATGATGTAGTGGAAGTTTTAGCAGTAAAGGTCGAGAACCAAAACCTAGTCATTGTGATAGTCTACAAGCCTCCGGATGCAACATCCCAGCAATTCCAGGAACAGCTGTTAAAAATTGACCACTGTCTGGAAAACCTTCCAGCTCCTGCACCCAACATCTTGCTCCTGGGGGATTTCAACTTAAGGCACCTAAAATGGAGGAATATAGCAAATAATATTGTTGCAGTAATAACACCAGGAGGCAGCTCTGATGAAAACTCACACTCACGCGAGCTTTTAAATCTCTGCACAAAATTCAATTTAAACCAGCAAATAATAGAGCCTACTAGACTGGAGAATACACTAGACCTCATCTTCACTAACAATGATGATCTGATAAGAAATATCACCATATCAAAAACAATATACTCAGATCACAACATAATTTAGGTTCAGTCATGTAT